>JBBPNN010000097.1:0-53646 GCA_038090935.1 Hortiboletus campestris
GATAACGACTCAAACACAACATTTGCAGCTACAACTACACAACTCCATTGATCGGGTTCATATTTCTTTTAAACAAGGCTTAGACATATAAAAATTGTCCTGTAATGTCTGATCTACTATAGCTGTCGTTGTTGCTGTATGCGAGCTCATATAAATCTGCTGGCGCAAATGGCGGTGGATGACTGTAATGAAAACCGCTGTAATGCCTCAAAGTTACTTTTCGGCAAATAACGTAGAAGTAATTTTTACGATTGGGCGTGTAGGATGAGCAATGAAGGCAGCCTTGTTCCGAAAGCGTGTGACCCTAACCCCATATCTAGGTCTCGCCACCTTACACCTGTTGTCCCACGTAACGCGTTCTTGGCTCTCCGGCAACAGTACGCGGCATCAAATTCATGTCCTCTCCCAAGACTTTTCAGGAAGCGGAGGTTGGTCAGACTTGCCGCACTCTGTGAACGACTTTCGTTGATCTTCCCCTCCCAAGTCCATCTACGATCGCGCCACTAAATTGGAGTTTGCTGCAAAGTTCTCGTCCGCATTCCACCTCTACCTCGAGGCAACCAACGCCTTTCTCCATCTTTCACGCACCCCTGCAGCCACCCCCGCGTTCCAGGCACAGTGCAAGGCAAATGCGGAAAAGGCCATCCAGCGAGCCGAAAAGGTCAAAGAAGCTAGCAAGACACCCGGTGCTCAGTTGGATGTAGCTGTACCGCTTGTCAACGCCTTCGGATCAGGTGAGGTGTCTGAGGTATCTAGCATGCAGTCACTCACCATGGCGCAGATCACCAAGCCTATGTGCTGCGAAAGTCGTCCACGGTCAATAACATCCGTTATCCTCTCTGGAACGAACCCGTGCCATCCAATCCAGGAACCCGCTACTCGTACGTGCATCTCGTTCCCGGCCGATTCATCACACGTTGCTTACTGTTCGGATGCCAGCGATCCGCATGGCCAGCCAACTGTCCCTCCGTCCAGAGCCACCAGTTCCACAACCATCGCATGGAAACGACCCCCCCGCGACCTTCTTACTCCCCAAGAGCTTTCTTCAAACTTGTCACCCGCTCACATAGATCAGAACGTTGTCAACGATTGTTCGTTTTGTGCTGCCGTAGCTGTTTGTATACAGCACAACCAGAGATTCAACTCAGGGGTACGTCTTCTCATTCGTCTCCCCCTACTCGAGGTTGTGCGCCGTTCTCGACCCATACCGCTTTAGCCCCGTTTCATCGCGATTGCCATTTATGCGCGGTCTCTGTGCTTTTTATTATTTCTGTCCGCTCTACGAGGATGACGCATATACTAACGTTTCAAAGTTACTGTCCTCATCTTTACTCCCCGGAAACCAACCCGGCAGATATGATCTCAAAGCATATTTGAATGGTGATTGCAGACGAGTATGTAGAGCACTTTCAAGTCAGTGGACTATGGTGGTGACAATACATTCGAATTTGCTGTTGCACATTACAGATATGTAAGTGTTGATTGAATCCCTCCTGTGTGGATTTTGACGAATCTTTCTTGCATCGCATCCGCCCACTCCACCCTCTAATCGGTGTTCACTGTATACGGCCCTTTGTGGCGTTTAATGTTTTGGTCCCCCCATACTGTTCTGTATCAAACACTGTCCATCTTTTGGTTGTCACTGAAAGCTATCGATGATTTACTTCCTTTTGACGACTCCGGGCGACCCATGGGAATTTCGGCAGGACTAAAAGCAGTTGCATGGCCAGCTTTGATCGAGAAAGCCGTATGTCATCATCATGGTGTTCATGTGTTGTCCGGTGAAATCGACCTTACTGCACTAGTACATGAAGCTAATGGGAGGATATGATTTTCCTGGGTCGTAAGTGCTGTGCGGCTTCTCTCATCTCATTAACTGCTGACTTTCTCGCGTCTGTCTGACGGCAGTAATTCTTCCATCGATCTACGGTGCGTTCATGACTGTTCACTACTGCTTGTGCTCTGCGGAATCTAACGTCGTCGGCTCTAGGATATTGACTGGATGGATACCTGAGCATGTCGAGCTTCAAAGGTGCGGCTCTTGACCATCCATGATTGCGTAGATGTATTCGCTGAGGGGATAGTGTTTAATCCCTCAACTTGATACTCTACCAAACTTGTGCTGATGTCGGGATTCGCAGCACCTCGTTTGAAAGAGAGAGGACGTGGGAAAGAATAGCAAACGGCTTTCAGAAAGGTGAGTCCGTGACAGCTTTGTTTATGGTGAATTTCCTCTGACCCCGTTTCTAACATAGGTCACTGTGTCATCACTGTAGGCACGGACGCAAAGACGATACTGAAAATAGAAGGGGTGAAGCTGTTGCCTTCGCACGCCTATGCTGTCGTTGGTGAGTTGATCCAGGCTATCCTGGGCCTGGTTCCATTATCCCCACGATTGCGTGCTCACAGAAGGTCAAACCCAGACATTCGAGAAACGAAGAGCGAACGATGGTTAACGCTGATAGATTCCAGGGTGCCTGCGACTAACCCACCTTTTCACGCTGAGCACAAGAATGGCTCGAGTTCGAGCGACCCGCGTGAGTGTTGGTGATGTATCTCCATGACACATGATCGGATTACCTTTGGGGTTAGGCATGCTCGATATGCGGTGGGATGATATATGCGCGACATTCGAGGGTATATATGCGTCTTGGGATCCGGGACTGTTTCTGCATAGCGCCACCCTCCATGAGTAAGCTTTTTTTGACAGTGCATTATCTACTCACGGAATGGAATAATACTCACGTATTGCAACCCAGGGTGTGGAAACCAGCTAACGTGCACGATAAAGTGCAAGGTGACTCCTTCCCTGTGTCTAGGGTACGTCTCCGGTTGAAGGAGTGTCATATTTCAGCATCCCTGCGCCATCTGCGTTTGCTCTATGAATGCCAGAATTCCCCCGATGGAGGCGGTGACCCCCTAGATATGAGCAAAGTTATCTGGGTCCTCCTGACGAGACATCTCTCCCACACTTGCAGAGAAGCCGAGTATATTTCACTGACTGTACACCATGAAGATGAGGTCGATTGGAGAGACATATGGTTGAAAACAGGAGATACGGAGGTGAAGGTAATCTGATTTGTGATTTCCTGGAAGGTCAACATGGTTGACCATCCGTAGGGCACATATTACACTTCACCGCATGTGTTGGTGAGGACAAAGGTTGGAGAGGGGTTTTCGACCTTGTCACATACACCCCCATCGGCTACAGCGCCTTCCGCCAAGATCTCGGGTGCTCTCTCAATTCTCGCCAGTTATGATGGCCCATTCGACGACGTCTTCTTCACCGTGAACGTGTTCTGCGGTGCGAATGTCAAGGTGCGGTGGGACGAAGACGCGGGGATAGGTGATTCGATCAGTCCCAGAGGCGGTGGATTCAGTGTTAAAGTGCATCTTGACGTTGACGTGACTTTGTGTATTCGAACGCTGATCTGTTTGACAGGTCGACGGCGCGCTCACGACCAAAAATGCAGGTGGGAATCATACGCATCCGACGTACATGCTGAACCCGCAGTGGCACCTTCGTATCCTTGACCAGAACGCCGGCTCGAATAGGAGGGGTCTACTCGCATCCAGTGGAAAGGCATCGACTCTGAGGGGATTCGTGAGGAGCTCAAAGATGGCGGGCGTGGGCGGGAAGGACAAGACAGGACAAAAATCCGTCGTGGTGCTGAGTGCGCAGGGTCCCAGAGAAGTGCCACTGAACGTGACCATCGTCTGGTCTTCCGGCGAACGGATCGTCGAGTGCGTACTGACGTCCTTTTCTCGTGTTTCTTTTTGGATGCTGATGCTTATGCTGCTGTGTAGATTAGCACAAAAGGAAGTGGTGACTTCCTCTGGAGCATACACGTACGGTCGAGCGAGGGCAGCGGCAGACATGGCACGTAAGTCCCAATGTGCTTGTTCTACAGTGTCAAGGTCGATTGATACTGCAAAGCGGGCGACTACACCGTGATTCTTTCCGCGTTTGAGCCCCAAATCCATCTCGGGCAGTTCTCCCTTAGCATTGAAAGTTCACGCCGGTTCGACCTTACGCAGATCCCGCAGGAGGGGGCGGGGATGTATGCGAGAGTTTCCAGAGGGGAGTGGTAAGTGTTTGATAGCTTCCAGTGACCTGGAGCAAACATGACGCTTGATTAACAAGGGACGAACATACTGCCGTTGGAAAACCAAGCCATGGACGGTATCATTTGAATCCGATCTACGAGGTCCAGCTTACGTCTAGTGCACAACTCAGGTGGGTTGGCTATGACCATTTATTCTTCTCCCTACCCACTTCACTCGACGACTGACATACCCACCCCTCGTAGTTCCCGCCTACATCTCACGTCAGCTGCACCTATCGCTGCGCTCAACCTCTCCCTTTTCCGTGCATTATCCTCTGCGTCCGAAACACCCGTTCTGGACCGACCATTGGCTTCTTCGGGTCCATATAGCGACGCCTTGTCCGGGGTATGCATCCCCGCCCGTATGCTGAGCCCAGGCAGATATTGGCTCGTCCCATCGACATTTGCTGCGGGGGTACGCGCTTCGTTCCGATTGGTGGTTTATTGCTCCGATGCGGGTTGTGTCGTCTCCAGGCGCAGACCATAGTCCCGCCAAGGTACAATTGCATAGGTCACACAACTTGGTGCACATTCACGGCAGTGCCACTGTATTGTACCATTTATTGAGATTCATATATCATTGGCGACGTATCTCGTTCATCCAAGCCTGGTGTGCCGTCCGGACGACTGGAAATGCCCAGCGTCAAGGGATCAGAGAAAGGCGAGAGAAGGAAATCGTTGACACGTTTGAGGGTCGTGCGAGATGGGTTCGCCCGTGGACAGTTGGCAATGATCCACTCGAGGCGGGTCTTGAGCACGTCTTTGGCTACGCCGATCGCGTTAGTTCCTGAGACGATATCGGCCCTATCGAACGTCACGTACATAGTTGGTCGCGTGCGTTTCCTTGTGAGCACAACGACCCATCTGGGCGGAAGAACACTGCCAGGGCAGCGACGGCAACGCCGACGCTCGTGTCCGTCCCGGTGTTGCACGCGATACAGACGGTACGTTGGTTCTGGAGGTGGGTTTGGATGAACGGCATCGAACGCGGTAAGACGACGGTGAGAAAGTGGTGCTGGCCATTCTTCCCCTCGGGGATCTGAATGCTCAGCATCCTGGATTCTTCGCTCGAGGCCTCCACCAACCCGGTGAGATGGTTCGTGTCTTGGGGCGCAAGACATAGGAAGGCGACGTTGGGGTGAGCTTGGAGCAAGTTGGGTCGTCGTAAGGAGGCTATGTTGCATATCGAGATACGTCCTGAAACGCGTTGGATCGGCGTGCCGCAGAGAGGTGGGTCGAGATCCATGGCGGGATCGGTATGAGAGGAGGCTGATACGAGCGACCGGACGAGGTCTGGGAGATCAGATGATCGCATGGCCAAGATCTCGTCGCGGTGCCTCCAGTACAAGACCGGAGTGAGACCCTGGAACGAACAAAGACGATGAACGCCCCGCGAGCGTCGAGGTGAGATGGCATACGGACCATGCCCCAGAGTTCGTGGTCGTCCCCGGACCCTTGGATGTAGGCATACCCCGAGGCTCGGCGTTCCATGCCATTCGTGACCTGTTTGGAGGCAGAGACGCATATGAGTGGATAGAACGCACGGTCAGGCGGTTTTGGGAATGTGGGAAACACGGTCGTGGCGGGTGTGACCCATATCGGACAGAGTGGACGATCTAGCGTTGGGAGCGAATAGGAGGAAGCCTAAGGCGACGACCGGTTAAAAGGTTCGAGAACAGGCGCGGCACTGTAAAGAGGTATTTACCGCGAGCTGGGACGCCCATCCGACGAGCTTGTCCTCGATCTGACTGTGTTCCTGTGGACTGACGCTTCCCGGCGGCGTATAGAGTGCAGTATCCCAAGCCTCGAGGTCGGTTTCGGTGGTTCTTTTGAGGATCGCGCGATTGACTACGGAGCACCATATCGGGACTGTTTTGGACAGTGCGTCCGGGATGCGTTTCCCAGCTCTGGTTGAATCCACCAGAACGAGCCTGTTGCGCGGGATGAATCGCGTTGAGTGATGGGGAAGCGAAATACTCACCCCGCATGCTTGGCGATCAAGGGGATAATGTGGAGATTAGGTCTGCGTAAATTAAAGCGCCAGTTGTTCGTATGGCCGTCGGTGGACTTGAAGTAGGCACGCTCTCCGGAAGCCTGACCGGTTAACGTAAGCAGATATGGACGAGCGTTTCGGAGACACGTACGATCTTTGGGTCGCTGTACCAAGCGCCGCAGCGCATGTTGGCTGTGGCGCGTGTTTCAGCCCGATATCGCGGCAAGGGCGAGGGAAACGTACGGAGCAGTGGGAGATCGGGGTAGTGGGCGTGCACCTGTTCGACGAACGCTGCATCTTCGGCGATCGAATGGACGCGATTGAAGATGGACTGCGACTCTTTCCTGAGTTGTGCGAGCGCGTTTGCGGTGGTCTCCATGGATGTGCCGTGGAAACCCACGGCCGAGCTTGACTGATCCGGACCCGTCGCGTCCACTCCTGCTAGAAACTCAACGGCCAGGGGTGTTGTCACCGCGACGGAGATGTGCAGAACAGTGGAGACTGGTGAGTGACGACGGGGACACGTAATAATAGGCTCAGGAGCTGCACACCAGCTCCACTGGCGACGGTGACGGCGTCCGCTTGGCGCTCTACCATTTACATCAATTCACCCTGACCGCGACGGTAAACCGTTCCGCTACTTCCATCGTTCCGTCGTCCCTCTTTTCCTTCTTCCTTCTCATTTCCGCCCACGGTGGTCTTCCCAAGTGACCTATGGCGGTTACTTTCCGCCTCAATCATTCCTTCTCCTGGTCCTTGGCACTCGTTTTTGCTACTTGGTTCATCTGCGGAGGCGCCGCAGCCGCTCCTGCACTTGCTGGACAACAGCTCACGCGTGTTCATGACCCAGACGTCATCTTCGACACCGGCGATAACGGCACGACTGTCGTCTACAGTCCCGTCACGGGCCAGCAGATCCCTCAAGGACTGGCCTCGGACGGCAGTGGCTCCGGTTTCTCGACGCCTGCGATCTTGTGGATTGCCTTCTCCTTTGTCGTCGGTGCCCCTCTTCTCTTGGTAGGCTTCCGCGGGCGGTGTTTAACTCTTGGTGCCGCGGTTGGAACTGCCGCCGCGCTCGCTTGTAAGCATTCTTACTCATCCGACTGTCTCCACGTTGACCTCGACCGCGCCGTAGCTTGGGCTGTCATCGTAAACACCCTGGACAATGTCGGTGTCTCTGATCTTGCTCTTACCGTCTCCATTCTCGTATTATTCATCATGGGTTTTGCTTTGGGCTTCTTGGAGATGTCCCGCACCATCGCTATGCTGGTCCTAGGAATTCTCGGCGGTCTGGCCATTGGGGTCCGCATCGTCCTGTTGCGAAGCGGACTGCTCGTTTCGGATCCTGATGCCTTCTTCGTCAATTGGCTCATCATAGGCGTGTGCGGCATTGCTGGGAGTATCCTCGTCGTGTGGAAGCAGAGATACGGGATAGTATGACGTCCTGCCCATCCCCGTCCTGAATGCCTGCTGACAGTTACTTGGTAGCTCAACGGATGTGCTTCAACTGGTTCGTTTTTATGTGGCCTGGGATCTGACCTTGTCATCAACCAACAATCTGGTATGAGCCGTGGACTTCGTTTCCTCATTGACAGAAACCGTTATCATGCTTTGGTGCGTCTTACGGCGCCACTCATGACACTTTCATTTATCGGCGGCGTCTTGCAGGACACCGTGACGAACGGATATTCGCCGCCTATGTCGACTGTGATCATTCTTGCGGTATCGTTGGGCATAATGTATGTTCCATTTCACGCTCATTAAATATGGATTCAATGAATGTTTTTCATCAGCCCGGCTCTTGCATTTGCGCAGTGGAAAGTATTCACACACCCCTTTAGTGGGACCAAGCACGACACGTTTAGCGGATCCCTTTGGGAGCCACAAGAAGCTGCCCAAGACGAGGAATCAACAATAATTCCGCAGGGATCTGCGGACATGGCAGACACGCCGACGACTGGGAAGCCGCCCAGGTTATCATTATCTGATAGTACCAGGGAGGGCCGATCACGTTAGAACGTTTTATTCATTCTTTTTACCGCATTAGACGGACACCAGGGCTTGGTTTCGTACAGGCCGCACCACATTGACGACGCATTACGCGTCAAGCATTCGATTTCCTATAGAGCCTTTATAATATCCCGACGCTATCGCATTGGCAGGGCTTTCGTGCTTTCTTTATCTGACAGTGGACATACCCGCGATACTTTGCAACGTAGTTAGATTACTCATGTAGCTCATAGAACGAGCGGTGGAACATGAGGTTTTTGCTGGACTGAAGGCAGGGGATGGAGCTAATGCGGTGACACCAAATGGGGAAATTCACATGTTATATCCGCGCCGACGCGACAGTGGGTCTCAACGAATTCGGCAGGTAGACGGATCAAAAATCATGAGGGTTATCAACGTTGGAGGGCAGTCATCATCCCGCATGTGTCTAACGCCTCCACCATAACCATCTCCATCAAACCCTCCTTTCGTTTCCCTGCCATAACCCTCTACCGAACATGACCCGAAACCCTGAAAAGAAGCCAGTTGGGTTTGCAATCCACATCACTGCTGGCGGAATCGCTGGCGCGATGGAAGCGGTGCGTACTCCAGATGGCAGCGGTGTCCAGCCGCCAGTGCTCACGCCGCCGCTCGCCAGTTGTGCTGTCAACCACTCGATACCATCAAGGTGCGCATGCAGCTCTCCAGGTCGGGCAGCGCACCCGGGGTATGTACCCACCCACTCCTAACACTGGCCACACGCTGAAGACGACGACAACGCGGTAGACGAAGCCACGTGGTGTCATCGCGACTGGCATCCGAATTGTGCAACGTGAGACGCCACTTGCGCTGTACAAAGGGCTCGGTGCAGTCATGTCGGGCATTGTCCCTAAAATGGCCATCCGCTTTGCGAGCTTCGAGACGTACAAGGGCTGGTTGGCGGACAAGTCCACTGGGAAGACGAGCGTTGGCAGTATTTTCATTGGTACGTCGTTCTTCGTTGACGGTGGCGGGTCTCATGTCTGTTCATTTCGACCAGCCGGGCTGGCAGCAGGTACGACGGAGGCAGTAGCCGTCGTCTGTCCCATGGAAGTCGTCAAAATCAGGTTGCAGGCCCAACAACATTCGCTGGTCGATCCGCTTGAAACGCCGCGATATCGTAATGCTGCGCATGCTGTTTACACGATCATCCGCGAGGAAGGAATTTCGACTTTGTACAGAGGGGTCTCGCTTACCGCGCTACGTCAGGCCACCAACCAGGGTGAGAATTCATTCAGGGGGCGTCATTGTGTTTGGCTAAATCAATGCTGTCACGGAACTGTCAGGCGCAAACTTTACAGCATACCAGGAACTGAAGAAGATAGCGCATCGGTATCAGCCTGATCTCGTTGAACTTCCATCGTACCAGCACATGATAATCGGACTGATATCCGGGGCCATGGGCCCGTTCTCCAATGCCCCAATTGACACTATCAAAACACGTGAGTGCTGGAGGGATGCAGGTGATATTGAGTCCCTGACGAATCGGTAAAGGACTGCAAAAGACGACGTGGGAACCACAGGTCACTGCGTTCCAGCGAATATCGATCATTGCAAAGGATATGTGGCGCAAAGAAGGCGCGAGATCATTCTACAAGGGTATCACGCCGCGAGTGCTCCGCGTTGCGCCCGGACAAGCCATCGTCTTTGCTGTGTATGAGAGGGTGAGGACGAGCATCGAGAAAATCAGCGTATCACCTTCGGATGATCATTATACGGAATAAAAAGATGTGGGGGGCGCGGTTGGATACTTGATGCTTTACCACTTGAAACGTCGACTACATGTAAGATGAGCGTAAAAGTGACATACACCCCAAGATGAGTCTTGGGGAAATTTCGGCCGACGACAAGGGGCCAAAATACGTGTATGGTCCGAGATGAGAACCAATAATTTGAAGCTCATGATTTCCCTGCTGAAATGCTTCATTTGGTCCTAGGTCACACTGAAAGTTCGGGGTCCGCGAAAACATTGATGCATGTCAGATGTTCTAATCACTACGATTCAAACATTCATAGCTCTTGTTGGTCCGTGACATTCTATGGATCTGGCATGGACCCACAATGTACACTAGTGGGCGTGACGGTGTGACGGTGTGACCGATGCTGAGATATGAAATTCCCACGGGCGATAAACATCGGTACACAGAGGGGAGGGAGGTGCTTGCCTGAAAGAAGTCGACCATTCTTTCTTTCTTTCATCCGGCGCGTTTTACTCAAACATTTCTTCCCCTGACGCGTCTCACCTCGTGCGCGATGGCATCTTGGAGTCCTCAGCCTCACGGATTGCAGGAAATTCTTCAGACTATACGCGATTCCACCGACACCCAAAACAAAGTTCAAAGGACCATCACTCATGTACGACGACCACCCTTCTTATCCCGATCTCGTCGTGTTCACCTTCGTTTCACATAGAAACTCAACAGCTTCACGCGTGTACCAGACTACATTGCGTATCTGTCCCACATCTTGGCTGCCTTGCCACAAGAGGAAGACCAGATTCGGACAATTGCTGGTTACCTCCTCAAGAATAATGCACCTTTGATCCTCAAGGCTTCTTCAGATGTAGCAGAGTATGCTAAAGCTGCTGTGCTTTCTGCTTTCAGCGACCCATCTGCCCTCGTCCGCACCGCTGCAGGTCAAGACATCGTGGCATTCCTGGGAGTGTTGGAACCAAGAAATTGGCCCGATTGTCTCGAGCAACTTGTTGGTATGCTAGATGATCCAAATCGTCAAGAGGTGAGTCTTCATGTATTTGATGTGTGTGCCACCCATGCCCGCGCTGTAACCCTGCGAACGCATCGTAGCGTGATACCAAGCACCAAGCACTCGGCGCTCCGTCGTTTGTTCGGGGAGGTATCCTGTGCTATTCGGCAGATTTGCAGACTGTATTTTGTGCAGTGTGCCGTGATTTGCCTCCGATGCTCCAGTCGCGAGTTTCCTCCCAAGTCACATCACGGCCTCTTATAACCTTTCGTTAGCCTTACGTCATTTCCGAAATCATGTACTGAACTCCGGGCATAGGCTGCTTTCAGTGTTTTTGAAAAGGCCTGCGAAGATTTTCCGCGGAAACTGGACATTGAGATCAACGGAACCCGCCCCCTTGACTTCATGATCCCAAAATTCCTTATGCTTTCAGAACACCCTTCGCCTAAAATGCGTTCGCACGCCGTCGCCTGCTTGTCTTATTTCGTCCCGATCAGTTCGCAGTCGCTTTTTGCGCACATCGATACATTCATCGCATGTTTGTTCAAGCGCGCATCTGACGAAGACCCTTCGGTCCGCCGCCATGTGTGTCAAGCTCTGGTATTACTCTTGGCTGCACGACCTGAGAAACTCATGCCGGAGATGGCGAACGTCGCAGAATATATGCTATACTCGACAAAGGACAAAAACGAGAGTGTCGCGTTGGAGGCTTGTGAATTCTGGTTGACTTTTGCCGAGGACCCCGATCTTGCACCGTACTTGCGACCCCTCCTTGGCCGTGTAGCTCCTGTGCTGCTCGATTGCATGGTTTATGGTGAAGACGATCTACTTTGGCTCGAGGGGGACACGGAAGACACTACTGTCCCAGACAAGGAGACCGACATAAAACCGCGCCATTATGGCGCCAAATCTCATGGGTTGGAGCGCGAGGGAGCAGAGACTGCCGAAGATGCGGCCAAGCGGGGTGTGTACGGCCAGGAAACGATAGACGACGATGAGGACGACTATGACCTGGACGACGACGACTTTGCTGATGAAATGTCCACGGAATGGAACCTCCGGAAATGTGCTGCTGCTGCCTTGGATGTGTTGGCAGTCAGATTCGGTGCCGACCTGATGAACGTCCTTCTCGCGCCCTTGAAAGACAAGCTATGGAGCACAGAATGGTTACAAAGAGAGAGCGCGATATTAGCATTGGGTGCTATGGCTGAAGGTGAGCTTAGCTTAATGCTTCTGCCGAGTCCAATGCTAACAAGATAATGAGGTTGTATTGATTTCATCGAGGAACACTTGAAGGTCCTCATTCCTTACTTGCTCAATACGCTGAATGATCCCAAAGTGCGTTGCACGATACATGGACACGATTTATCTCTCATATTCACTCTCCGTAGCCCCTTGTTCGTTCAATCACTTGTTGGACGCTAGGTCGTTATGCAAGTTGGTGCACGCAGCCCGTATCGGAAGAACACAAAAACCGATACTTTATCCCCACAATGGAAGGTGTACGTATATGAAACCCGCGGACTGTTCTACGCCAGCTCATGCCTTGACCAGCTTCTTCGGATGGTTTTGGATGATAACAAACGGGTACAGGAGGCTGGTTGCAGCGCGTTTGCGACGCTAGAGGAGGATGCTGGCGCGGAACTTTGCCCCTACCTCGAACCAGTTCTGCGTAATCTGGTTTTCGCGTTCCAGAAATACCAGCACAAGAACATGCTCATTCTGTACGACGCAATTGGCACCCTCGCAGACGCCGTGGGGCGTGCACTGTCAAATTCCCAGTATGTTGAGATATTGATGCCCCCACTCACTGGTCGATGGAATAAGCTACAAGATGGCGACGACGACCTGATCCCCTTACTCGAGGTAAAACCTCCTTGATCTGATCCGGCCCGAGCTTACAAGTTCCGTAGTGTCTTTCCTCAGTTGCGATTGCTATGGGGCCTGGATTTGCACCATACGCACCTCTCGTTTTCCAACGATGTGTTGGTATCGTCCACCAAGCACTTCTTCAGTATCAAGCGTACCAGCAAAATCCGGATTTGGACGAGCCCGACAAGTCTTTCCTTGTCGTATCGCTAGATCTCCTATCAGGCCTAGCGCAGGGTTTGGGTGTTGCTCTGGAGCCCGTCATCTCACATGCACAACCCAGTCTTCTCACGCTGCTTACTGTTTGCCTGAAGCACCCACAAGCACCTGTGCGTCAGTCGGCCTATGCACTCGTGGGCGATTTGGCGATGGGGTGCTTCACCCTCTTGCGGCCCCACCTTCCAGGGATTATGGCGGAGCTCATCCAACAGCTCGACCCTGAACCAAAAGTGGAGTTTGTCAGCGCTTGCAACAACGCTGCATGGTCTGTTGGTGAAGTGGCACTGCGCTATGGGCGAGGTAAGGTTTCAAGGGTCTCGTCCGTTCATGTCCTAATCATTTCATTTCCTACCTCCATAGATGAACCTGAGTTCCAACAATGGGTCAATCCCTTGATCGCCCGTCTCATTCCAATTTTACTACACCCCAGGGCACCCCGCAGCCTTCACGAAAATGCTGCTGTATCGATTGGCCGGATCGGTCTCATGCATCCGGTTCTTGTTGCACCTCATCTACCCGAGTTCGCTCAAGCATGGTGCTTGGCATTGTATGAGATCCGTGATAACGAAGAAAAGGATTCCGCTTTTCGTGGTCTCTGTACCCTTGTGCAGACGAATCCCGCTGGTATTGCCAAGGTCAGTTGATCTCAGTCTACCCTGCCTGTGGTCAAGGGCTGATCATATCGCCATGCCTGTAGAGTCTGCTGTGGTTCTGTAACGCCATCGTCCGGTGGAATAACCCTTCCCCGGAGCTCAATGCAATGTTCCAACAACTCTTGACAGGGTTTCGGAACCATGACGTTGCTGGGTGGCAGACTCAAGTGACTACCTTCCCACAAGCCATCCAAGAGAGACTCGCGACGCGATACGGGGTATAATCGGGTCGTCACATCACCAATTTCCCTTCATAATATCTTCACGATCTCATCCACGACTCATTGCCACCATCCAATGTACCCCCTACGACCCAAACGATCCCTGTACTCGGCGTACCCTCCTTGTTGTCACCAGTGTCTGTTACCATTTGTGCCGACCATCGATTGGATCTGTTGTCTGCCTCTTTTAAACTTTTCTTCTCTTTACACCTTTTTTTCCTACGTAGTATTAGTAACAGTAGCATTTTAGTCCAGTCCGTGCGTCGTCTCATCGCCCCCTCTCATCTGTAGTTACAAGTAGTTAGTTTTAGTCCTAGTTACCACCGGTTACCGAACGCCTAGTTTGTTTGACCATACGTACGTACATACCTCTTTCCCTCCATCCTATCCCGCTGTGCAGCCGATTGGCGTCCTCTCGATGTTGTCTCGTATCTCTCTCACCTTCGTTCGTTTCTGATAGAAGAAGCCGCTCCTTTTCTTTTCTTTTTTCTTTTTTCTTTCCCTTTTACCGGGTCGCCAATAACACGCACATTTTTTTGTAGTAGATAGCAGTAGATACAATTTTTCGAGCAACGCACCGACACTTGGATATTCATGCTACGTTTGGCGCTATAATAATATTCCACATCGCACACGACGAAAACGTATGTACTCGTCGTCGATACTGTACGTGTATACACCGGACCGACGACGTAGGGGCCAATTCTCAGAACCCACCCAACATGTAAAGTTCTTGAAGAAAAACAAAGCGCCAAAGGATCCCAACACGCCACTCGCTCTAGAACCGCCTCCGCGACGCATACGACGACGACCGTCGATCCCCGAAATCCATCATCCCAAGTCCGCCGCCAAACGCGCCGCCATGTCGATGGCGGAGCTTGTACGCCTTGTAGCCATACGCCCCGCCGACGCACAGCCCGACAAACGCGAGCAGCTTGACGAAAAAGGCGAACCACGAGGATGGGCGCGAGCCATCGGGCCGACGGCTGCCAAAGAGGCCGCCAGACGAGAGCTTGTTGAGCGGGGCGTCTTGGGAGGAGAGCACGGCCGAGTGGGTCGTGATCGAGATTACGCTGGGTGTAGGTGAGTGCTGTCAACGAGGAACGAAACAGAGGAGGGTACACACTCGTGCGCGTCGAATACTTGGCCTGTCAGCGCGGACACGCCCAAAAAGGGTGAAGTGGGCAGACTGATGCCGTTGACACGGAAACAGTCGGACCAGTCGTCCCCTGCAAGATGGTCGCATGAGTCGATCCGCGTCCGTGATACACGGACTGCGTGTACGTACAGGCTCTATAGTGGACTTTGACCTAACGTCGCGTGAGTCCGGCCGTCCATGCGATCGACGGATACGTGACTTACGTCGAGATACGAGTCTTTTACATATGTGAGCTTAAGCTTGGTGATCACGTTCGTGCGTCGGATCATCGCCTGTCCGTCGTTTAGGTATCGGTTGCCCCGAGAGATGTCAACAGAGGATACGTACCGAGCACGCGCCAATACTGTTGGCATCGCCATCATTCTCATGATCATAGGCCGTCTTTCCATCGCCAAGCATGGCTACGATACGAGGGAACCCGAATGGATGTCGTGAATTGGCATAGCTGGCGTGGCCAAGCGTCAACGAGGTCAAATGTGTCTAGGTGCCATTCAGCGCTCACGTGTCTATAAAGAGACCCAGGCCCTCAAAGTTGTCTGCGGGAGAGAACGCGACATCGGCACGTCACTTCTACAACGATACGCGGAGACGAACCTTTGTTCCCAAACACGGGGCCAGGCTGTGCCCGTTCGGTCGTAAGCCAGATCGCCATGCCGTCGCCATATAAATGGGTCGATTCGCCCGAGACCTGCGCGCGGTCATGAGTCGACGTGGAGCACGACAAGAAGCAGGAAACGGGAACCTTGAATTCGATCTCAATGACATAATTGTACGCGCTCAACGGGAGACGGGACCACAGCCATCCCTGCGAGACGTCATCGACACTCCGTCAGTCCACCTTTCTGACAAACCAGGCGTGAGCTGGTGCATACCATTTGGGACGGAACGGCTCTCGTGAGACGGACATGTTTGTTGGTGTTCTATCACAGTCAACACGGAGGCAGGGATGTGCGTCAGGCGCGGTTCGCCGCACGTAAAAAGGCGTCACGACGTACGACATACGCATCTGCGCCAAAGTCCCACCATCTGTAGCGGCGCTCAAGGGTTCAGCATGCACCTTTCCGAACCTCTCGGCCGGCTACGTACCGGTTTTGCAGGTCTTCGTCAATGTACGGCGGATGTATCGAGTGCGTGCGTAATTGGACGGTCTGGCAAAAGTATGGCACGTGAGCACGTTCGACATACCCCTTCCGTGTGCGTCCCCGGGGAAGCGGAACCCGAGCACAGCGGTCGTGTCACAGAAAAAAGGATGGAGAACTCACGCGCTCGATGGTCCTGTTCGCCACCTTGGTGTCCGAAGCGGCGAGCGCAGAGGGCAGTATACTCAGGAGGGAGAAAAAAAGCGCGGCGAAGCACCGCGTCGCCGAGACCATGGCACAGTGAGAAGTGGCGGTTCTCTCGATTTTAGTTAAGGTCGTGACTTGGAAAGAGCGGATGCGAGCGTTGTCAATGGTTCAAGAAGTCGGTGTCGCGCAGGTAGAGGGTTGGCCGATGCTGGATTTACCGAGTCAATGAGACACAGTACGAGACAAGTTGGGGCCGATTTCCCACGCAGCAAGACATCAAATGCTCATACTAATCCGTCGTGTAGAATAAAAAGGCTCGCCCACAACTAATCAACATCTTTCAACAGGAGCGCCATCTGTTATTATAGCAACAGCACGATCTGGCGTTTGGGAACATGTAACATGCCGCACGTGCAAAACTATACTTATGCTGGTAGTTCAAACTTCTGTCCTTGCAGTACTCTGCACCACCGACAACACACACACGCAAACGTGGGGGCACCATGAGTACAGATCGACAAGGGGGGTGGAAGACGCACTTTGTGACATAAACGTAAAAGAAGTCGAGGTATAGCCCTGTCTGCACGAGTCCAGCTACGATAGCTATGGGATCCACCACGTCTTCGGTAAAGTATCTACAACGCCCCCGACACGCGCATTCAGCACCACTCTCACGTGTTCGCACGACGTCACATACCTATATAGCCAGTTGGGAATGTACAGTGCCCTGTAAATACCGAGCGCGGCAAGATAATGTGTCGTAATCGTTTCCGCCTCGCCCGTCCGCTGGAGCAAAAACAGCTGCGGGAAAATAGCGACCGCCTCGAGATATATGGAAAAAGTCCACATTATCTCCGTCAGGGAGAAGTGGTAATTGAACACGAGGGAAAGGAGAGCACAGGGTCCGAGCAGGTACTCAATCTTGAATGTGTCAATGGATGGGTCGTGCGTGGGCCTATAGCACGGTACGCATGTCGTCAGCGCGTGCCAGAAAGGAACACATGTGCAACAGACCGGAAGCGGAACTTCATGAGATAGAGAATGTAACAGCTGCTAGCAATGAAGAAGATCTTCATAACAAAGTTGTACAGCGAAATCCAGCGGGAGAAGAGGTCGATGTAGCGCATGAAAAAGACGAGCACGTAGAGCGCCTGTGTCTTGAACGAAATGCCTATAAGCAGTATCAGTGCCCGTATCCGCGTGCACGGAGAGACGTACCTCGACATGATCTAGTTGTGTGTATCTTGTGCACGAGGATGAATATGGAGGCAAGGTGGGCCAGATCCCCTGTCAGGCAAAGTTAGCAGGATAGCAGGGCCAGCGAGCGCGCACGGACCCAACAACCGGAAAATATTCATGGCCAAGAGTGCAGGGGACGTTGAATGCGACGAGCGTGCTCCGGCGACGGAAAAACGAAGAGCGGGTGTCGTACAGAAAGTGGCTCCGCAACGAACACGACGTGTCCAGGCCACATTCAAATCTGGAGCAGCTGAGGCAATCCACTCCCACGCTTCCTCCTCTCGACATCCAGGTGAGTCTGATCGTCCTCGCTGCCTGCGACGATGTTCTAGTAAAAGGGTCGACCCGCCGATGGTCCTCTGTGCCCACGCTGCCCACGAACCCACTCAAAGCGTCTGATGCCCGATGCACAGTCCAGATCACACTGTGACGTTGTTAAGGCCAGACCGACATGCACGGCTCTCAGTTGACTAGCGTGGCTTCGAGTACAAGAGCCCGCTGGCAAAGGGCAGAGCCATCATTTCTACGCGTTAGCTAGCCGAGCCCGCACAGACCAGATTCGTACTGCCGCGGGCGGTCTCTAGATGTGGTTTCTCTTACAAACGCTACAATGTGCCCTCGACGGCAGCGCACGCCAAAAAGCGTCCGCGCCAGAGGATATCGCGTTCCGGGCGCGTGGTTGTGTGCGTATATATGCAGGAGCGTGGGTGGGCTACCTCGGTCGAGGATATGAGATCAGACTGGCTGTCTCGTGCAGCTCTGAGCGTTTCAACTTTTCTCGTTGCGCATACAAGCCACGATGCTGAGCGGTTTTCATTTGGCAGATGTCTAGTACCCTTTTTCAATTCGCGTGTTGGACTTACCTCCCAGACATTGCAACCCGTCAGGTGCTCTCTGTGATCCACCAACTTTCACAGAGAGTATTCGAGATACCACCCCCGCCTCCACGATCACCCGTTTACATTCGCCACTACCGATATACCTATTCTGCGGTTGTGCTCTGTTATCTCACCTACAACTTTATTGATGCCTCGAGTGGACTTCCGAAGAACTTTTATGAACTGCTTGGGGCCAACCCACGTTCAGACGCGGGTGCACTCAAGGCTGCTTTTAGAGCATTTGCAAGGAAGAATCATCCGGATCGGATAGGGCCAGAAGGAGAGGCGCTTTTCATTGACGTGCGGGATGCATTTGAGGCACTTAAAGACCCTGTTGTTCGGTTTGCCTATGATAGGTGAGTAATGACATGTTGGTGCGTATCGCGAGTTGAAAGTATTTCAAGGTTTGGACCAGATGTGCTGCGTTGGGGGGAGTGTACGACCACGAAGGACTACCTGAGACGGGGACTACTGAATTCATTGCCACGCCATATCATGACTGGCATAGCACTTTTTTTGTTTTCTATGGTGGGCAAGCGGAGCCCGGTTGCAGCAGTGTGTATCTGCTCATTTAGAGATGCATTCGACCAATCTGACAGTGGTATACAGTGGCGGTATCTGCTGTTCATAGGGATGTTCGCACTTGAGTTGTACCTTATCGTCGCTCCCTCGACCACATCATCCGGAGCTTCTGGATACACGTTCGTTGACGAGGCATCACCGCGGTGGACGCTATTCGAGAGCGTGTTTCCGCAACGTGTAGCATATCAGCACATTCTATTTTTGCATCAGGTGTTCCTGTTCATGTCGGTTGCAGTGTCGAGGGTGGCACCTGTACTGTGTGCGGGGATGGTGGAGGTCGATGGGGATATGGGAGTCGTGAGGGCGATGGGAGGAAGAATTGGGGAGCTGACCAAGGGTATCGAGAGGGAATGTGAGCAGACGCTTCTTCCGCGACGGTCCTCTGCTGACACATGCCAGTATGGCTGATGGTGAACAGCGAGCTGCATGCTGTCCATGGCACGGCGGATGCGAGCGGAGTGGACTCGTTCCGGATGGATGTGCTGATGCGGGAGATGGAGGACATGGTGGTGGAGAACAGGCTCAAGAGTGAAGTGGGTCCGATGCGGAGTGCCTGGGACACGGCCGTCGAGCGAGAAAGGAGCCGGATCCGTGCACGGTCCATGTCTTTGTAAGCAGGACAAATTCGGCGCGGCATGCGGCTGCCTCACGGACACCACGCGTGACACGATCGCCATCTTATCTTAGATCCGCACGCCCGATATGGATATGTGTGACACGTGCCCAGGGTTCTTTGTGTTGAGGGTGTATTTGAATCCAGCCTTTGCTGCTGCTCCTCTGCTGCACCATGCCACACCTGCATGCTCCAAAGCCTGGATCATCCACACAACCAAGAGCAAGGCTCACAGCGGACGGCGCCGCCTTCCTCACAAGCACGTCGCTTCCCCCTCTCCTTGCCCCCTGGCTGATTCTGTTCATCAGATTACGCCCGCACGGTCAATTCCTACCCACAAAGGCCTGAAAAAGAGTCCATTCTTGCCACTCTCCGCACAATCCCCGGCAACGAAGCATTCACCATCCAGAAACTCAGCAGCTGGTTTGCGCGCCATCGCAACCCCTCGGGTGCGCGTCGCAGTTCCCAGTTCGCAACCCCAACTCACCTCCCGCGTTTGCAGGCGATCCACTCACGCCCGTCTTGCTCGACGATGAGACTATTCGTGAGTCCGCCCACGCGCATACACGCGTGCCACTCACTGTATGCCTCCATTGGCAGTCTTTCCGAAGCTCACCCCGACGCACCTCCAGCAACTCAGGGTGTTGTACAAAAAACGGGCTGACCCCTCCGAAGGCATCATCACATTTTGGGCAGAGCGTATCAAGGTAGAGAGGGCAGAGGTAGCGGCCTGGATTCAGTATCAACAAGAAAAAGCAAAAGAAAATGACATCGGCGCGAATCCCGAATCACCAGACACCCCGTTAAAGCAGCTTTTGAGCGAGAGTGTCTCTCCCACCGTATCCGGGTTCGCGCGCCCCCACTTGCCAACTCCGGCAAATTCGCTGTCTCCCACAATATCTCCCCACACAAGGTTGCCGTCAGCGCCACCGATAGCAGTCAAGGAGGAGCCCCGACAGTCTTTATCACCCGTGTCGTCATTCAGCTCCTCTTCTTTTTCCGCGCCGAGACCGGCTAACTCTACGCGCGCAACCGAGTCCCGCTCCGCGCTCGAGGGTCTACCACCGTTGTTCGGACACCTCCAACACCAGGTACGTTGATTCAGTGCCAGTCGGCGTTTGCGTTAAGCCAGCGCGACAGGGAAAGTTACCCCCGATTGCAACATCCGTTCCAGGCGCCTCGTTACGCCTCAGCGGGCAACCATACTCACGAGATTCGAACGCGATGTTGGCATCAAGTATCAGAGACAGCCTTCGACCCAATGCAGCCGCCAGCGAGCAATCGCCCAGGACAGCGGACGAGTTTGCAGAAAAGTTTGAAAGAGTCGAGAATATGATCGAGGCGTTCATGAAAAAGTATGACAGTGGTCAGCTTGCCCGGCTGGGCTGGGATTCGAGTGCGTCTCTTCTTTTCCAGAGACAGGCGAATGCTCACGCTTCCCAGGTCTCAGCAGAGTCGTGTCATGATCGTTTCCACAGCGCACGCTCTCCATGCTCGATCACATCTACTGTACTATATTTTATATGGCTGTAGACGTTCCGTGATGAAAATATATACAAGTATAATGCCACGAACAAGGTTGCCATCAGGGGTCACATAGAGTCGGAAGTCGGGTGTTACCGATCGAGGTGCCAGTGGACAATGGACGGAAGCAGAATATATTGATGATGCATATGGCCATTCTTGACGTCGATAGCCGACGTCCTCCTCCTTCGTCCCAAACCACCATGGACCTCGCCGCCCCCAACTACCCGCCCCATCCCTCGAAACTCCCCGATACCCCACTCACAGCCTCCTCCATCCCCTCCACCCCCCTCCTCGTTCTCTCAGAGTACCACAGAGGCTCTGTATCCACCGCCCGGACATCTCTGACCGAGTCTAGCTTCCAGGACCTCGACGAGCCCCTCATCCCACTCCCGAGAGCTCGCCCGAGAGCAAGCTACAAGCTTGCCGATTTTATCATACAGAGGACCCTGGGTACCGGAAGCTTTGGCCGAGTGCATTTAGGTCGGTTCTTTGTTTCAACGTGAAAAAAAGCTGCATGTCGTTTCGTGCTCGGTTTCCCTTGTTTCGCCCACTGCTTCTTGTCCTTTAAACTCACCACGCCATTCCGCCCACCGTGCAGTGCGAAGCAAGCATAACCTTCGTTTTTACGCAATTAAAGTCTTGAGAAAAGACAAGATCGTCAAGACAAAGCAAGTCGAACACACCAACAATGAAAAGGCGATTCTAGAGGCTATTCAGCATCCTTTCATCGTCAACCTCTGGGGCGCATTTCAGGACGACTCTAATCTGTACATGGTCATGGACTATGTACCTGGAGGTGAACTGTTTACCCTCTTGAGGAGGTCGAATGTCCGTCCCCTTTGTTTTCTCTTTCTCGTCCGTTGACATGGTTCCGTCAGAGATTCCCTGATCCAGTGGCCAAGTTTTACGCAGCAGAGGTGGCCCTCGCCCTCAATCACTTGCATTCGCTTGATATCATCTACCGTGACCTCAAACCAGAGAACATCTTGCTCAACCACGACGGTCATATCAAGATAGCCGATTTCGGCTTCTCGAAGCGTTGTTCGTCCGTGACATGGACGTTGTGTGGAACACCTGATTACCTTGCTCCCGAAGTGTGCTCTCTCTCTAGTCGATCGTTTACGTGCTCATTGGGGCATCTAGATTGTCGGGCAGCAAAGATACAACAAGAGCGTAGATTGGTACGCCCTGGGTGTCCTCATTTTTGAAATGCTTTCCGGTCTCCCCCCATACCACCAGCCGGATCAGAACACCGTGTCCTTGTACGAGAAGATCTCGCGCGGGCCGACGTTTATACGGTGGCCCCCTTTCCAGGTCAATGTTACTGACCTCATTCTGAAGCTCATGGAGGGTGATCCCTCACGACGCTATGGTAACTTGCGACACGGTGCCGGGGACGTGTTCGCACACCCCTGGTTCTCCGAGGTCGATTGGGTCAAGCTGAGGAATAGGGAGATTTCTGCACCATACTTGCCCAAGATCAGCGGGGATGGTGATGCGAGCGCGTGTGTACCGTCTAATTAACGTGTGCCATTGATTGCTTATCTGTGGCGTAGATTCGAAAAGTATCCAGAGGACAATGCATCGGCCATGTATGGCCAACCTGCACAAGATCCCTGGGGAAGCTTTTTCCCGAACTTTGAATATACAGCTGTGCATGGCACTTCTTGATTTCATCGAAATGAACGCTGTTCCCCGTGTTGTAACTTGTTGTTCTTGTCTTGGCATACACATGTGCTCCAGTGACACTCTCATACCCACAACCCCCCTGTCGATATCATGGTCGTCACGTATACTTTGTTGTACGCTTTGCATCTTGAGCTACTTCATACCAGGTTTTCTTTCTGTTACCTTGTCTGTTGTTGTAGTACCATGACGAATACGATTTACGAGCACTGCAAGTACTTGTTTGATAGGACGGCTGTTTGTCCGGGACAAACAGGAAACATCATGTCGCAAAAATATGGGCAAGGGAGACAGCGCCGCACCCATTTCACCCACAACGACGGACGGCGTCCAGGGGCTTTACTCCTCTCCACGACCTTTGGCGACGACGACGACCACACTCGCTCCTCGTCTTGAAATCTTGCAAAACCGTCCCGGATCCGTAGAGATCGCCTTTTTTTTTCTCCGACTGGAGGAGCTTGGCGCGCATCACCCTTTTATTCGCTTGTTTCTGGCCGTGTGCGTTGGAGAGGAGGACTTGGAAGGAGATCGACGTCTCCAGGTTGTGGATTATCCCTCGGGTTTCTTTGTGTCGTGGCGTGAGGTTGATTGGAGGGGTCGTACGGAATGGTGAAGAAGCCCAACTTCAACAAGGCGGTACGCACAGCTGAGAGGGGCGTGGGCAAGGCCCAGCCTGGCGATGTCAACGTGGCCGAAGATCAAGTTGCGCGCGAGCGTGCGCAGATGCTCGTCGAGAGGCAGGCAGAACTGGACGGCGTGTTGGACAGGCATGACGACATGGTGCGTGTTCTGCGTTTTGTGCGCACGACTGGCTTGGGAAACTTAGACTTGCGTATGTTGACGTAGGTCCGCGAGGTGTTTCATCTTGAGCAGTTTGTGACGTTGCTCGAGTACGATCCCAAGGTAGGCTCTTGCGTGTACATTCGATCGTTGGCTCATGCGTGTGTGGTGTAGGTGGCAAAGAAGGACGATTCGGTGGTATTTCAGGAGGTGTGTGACGTTGGTGATCGTGTGTTGTCGTTGGCTCAACGTGCATTGGTCCCCTAGTACAAGGCGAAATACGACCTTATCGAACGTGCTGCTGCTGCTGCGGGCCCATCGCGGTCTACACGCCGCGCACACACCCAGCGTGTCCTCAATCTGACGCTGTCGTCTCCTATCAAGAATGGCCCTAGTACCTCAACAAAGACGGACGTGCGCCGCGTGCCACCCCCCGAATCACAGACACCTACTGTCCTGTCGTCGAAAGCGAAAGGAAAACAAAAGGCGGTTGATCCACCCATGGACGATGCGGGCGTGAGTATATCCGCGCCGAATGGGACACTCAAGACTCGCCCCCGACCACGTGTCCTGGGGGCAAATCAGCCCGAGCCCGAGCCACCATCCATCTCGGTGTCGCGAAAGCGTGCGAGTACCCTGATATCATCGCCGCCGCCCTCGTCCCCCATTCACAAAAAGAAGCGCAAATCTGTGGTGGGACTGGATGAGAGCGCGAGCAACGTATTGCATCCGCGTCGGTCAGGGCGTCTCGAGGGGCCGAGCAAACCTCCCGAACTGCGCCTCGCCGCACATCCTTCCAAAAGCTCACTCTCGCGCGCTCCCGACGAACTACCTCCTATTTCTCGTACGTCTTCCATCAAACGCGTTCGACTGATCGTCCGCAAGCCTCCCCCGTCCTACACGAATCCACGCCAAAAACCGCCACCCCCAAAGTTCGCCTCGAACCTCACCAACTTTCTGTCGTCGTACATGTCACTCGACGGACAAGAGCAAACACTAGACACGCTTGAGACGCTCGCACAAAAGGAGGCGGCGTTCCGGGAGAAGATTGATAGGTTGCATAAACAGGGACGGTTCCTGCCCTTTTTGTACGGCGAGTCATTCAGGGGGTTGGCGTCTGGAAAAGCGACGCCTGCGCCCGTGCTTGCGATCACGGCGAACCCGAATGCACGGGATCCGAGGCGGACAAGGGACGTCTGGGAGCACATCGTTGAGACGATCGTGCACAGGGGTCGGCATGGTGGAGGGGGAAGCGCTTTCCTCTTCCGGGGACGGCAAGTAGCTACGCAAGTGGCGAATCGGATACAGGCGTATTGGGATCAGTCAGCGGTGAGAGAGGACAGGGCGAGGGCGCAGGAGGAGAAGCGGGTGAGGGCGCTGGCAAAGGCGACGGTCAAAATGGTGGTGGCGGAGTGGAAGAAGGCTGTCTTTGTGAGTGTCGTCGTCTCTGTTCGGAGCCCAATGTTGATGGTGCTTTTCATTTTGGTAGTATATGCGAGAGCAAGAGCGGCAACGGGCAGAGGCGGAGGAGATGCGTCGGGGCCATGAGCACCTCGATGCGATTTTGGACCAGTCGGGGCAGATATTGGAGACGCAGCAGGTCGATCTTTCCAGGGGCGACATGTCGCGGTCGAGGAGTCGTTCGGGCAGCGTGTCGGCGATGGAGTGGGAGCAAGAGTCGGCGGGGACGAGCGAAGGTGACGAGGAGCACGATGGCGAGGAGAATGAGCACGAGGAGGAGGGGTCTGGAGCAGAGAGTGCAGAGGAGTTTGTTGGTCTAGGAATGTTGGAGGACGCCGATCACGATGGTGAGGATGAGGACGATGAAAGGCAAGACGAGAGCGACGAGGAGAGCAGTAACGAGGATGAGGATGATGAACCGACGACGCATGCGTTGCTAGGGCTAACACGCCCCAAAGAGGACGCCGTACCCGCGTCACCCCCGCCAGATCGAGCGGACGCGGGCGTGGTGATGGAACCGGAAGCGCGAACGCGCTCCCCGTCCGAGTTTAGTATCGACCCGGACGCGGCGACGTTGGCCACAAGGCCGGCGATGTTCGAGGACGTGGTGGCATCGCCGAGCGTGCCTTCAGATATGGACTCGATCGCGCGTACGCCGATGCTGGATGATGCGCGTTCGCCGGCGCTGGATAGCTTTTATGATTATCCCATGCGAGACGACCCGTCACCTGCATCGAGCGTCGTCGATCATGACCCTGTCAAGGAAGGCGATGGTTCGGTCGTGGTGTCTGATGGGCAGGCGGTCGACGGATCAGAGGAGGTGGAGGTAAAGGAGGACCAAGCTGAGCGCGGTGATGCGTCGCAACCGCTTCCTGAGCCTGATTCTGATCATGTCGACTCTTCCGAGGTGCAGCAAGCGGAAGCAGAGGTAGAGGTAGATACGCCGATGGAGGACGTCCAGGACGATGAATTTGCTCGCATCCCAGAGTATCTGAAGTCGTTCGCCGTTGCCCCCGTCGACTGGTCTCCCGAGGACAAGATCAAGCCACCATTACTTCTCCGTGGGGTGCTCCGCCCTTACCAACAGAGTGGACTGGAGTGGCTCGCCTCGTTGCATTCCAATAATCTGAACGGTATCTTGGCGGACGAGATGGGGCTGGGGTACGTTTGGTGCGAATGTGAGAGATGCTTGGTATTAACCGATTCGTTTTGGCATAGGAAAACGATTCAGACGATTGCGTTGCTTGCGCACTTGGCTTGTGATCGGGGGATATGGGGACCACATCTCATCGTACGTCTGGTGGCTTTTCTTCCCCGAAACATGTTGGTTGATGAATCTCACGACGGATGGTCAACTAGATCGTTCCAACGAGCGTGCTGCTGAATTGGGAGATGGAGTTTAAAAAGTTTCTCCCTGGCTTCAACATTCTGAGTTATCACGGCAGCACCAAGCGGCGGAAAGAATTACGACAAGGATGGTACAACAAGCACCACTTCAACGTCTGTATCACCTCGTACACCCTGGCGAGTCGGGACGCACACATTTTCAAGCGCAAGATGTGGTACTACATGATCCTCGACGAGGCGCATATGATCAAGAATTTTAGGTCCCAGCGGTGGAACATCCTTCTTATGTTTCGTTCCTTTCGGCGGCTGCTCCTCACAGGAACGCCCTTGCAGAATAATTTGACGGAATTGTGGGCCCTCTTGCAGTTCTTGATGTCCGGCACCAACTTTGCCAACGTAAAAGAGTTTGGGGAATGGTTCTCGAGTACGTTTTCTTGTTTCTTTTGCCTGGTGCATTGTGATGTGCGTTGCTCATGTCCCACGTCGTCCAGATCCGTTGGAGAAGGCGATTGAAATGGGCGCTGTGCTGGATGACGAAAACTTGCAACGCGTATCGAAACTCCACACGGTACTGCGACCGTACCTCCTCCGTCGACTGAAACGAGATGTTGAAAAAGAGCTTCCAAGCAAATACGAGCACCTCGTCCTCTGTCCACTCTCCAAGAGGCAGCGTTTCTTGTACGACGAGTTCATGTCGCGTGCACACACCCGTGAAGCGCTCGAGTCTGGCGTGTACCAAAAGATTGCCAACGTCCTGATGCAACTTCGCAAGGTGTGCAATCATCCTGATCTGTTTGAGGTCCGACCCGTCGTCACGTCTTTTGCCATGACGCGTTCTGCCATCGCCGACTTTGAGATCAAGGAACTGCTCGTCCGACGGGAGTTGGTCAGGGTGGAAGACGAGGAGCGGGTCAATCTCGACTTGTTTGGGCTGCGATTCGTCGACAAGCAAAACGTACCGCTCTTTTCTGCGCTGGAGACGCGTCGTTTGGATGCCACACATCGACTACCGCTCATATCTGAGATGCCTGGGGAGCCACCGCCAAAGGACACGCGGACCATTGCAGGCTATCGTGCATGGCGCAGTTATCAACAACGCGCACAAAAAGTTGCTCGATGGGCTCAGATAGGCTTCGTTAACCGCTTGCGGTGTGCTCGGACGCCAGTATATGGGCAGGAGCTGTTGAAGACTGTCCAGGGGTGTCGGCGTCCTGTCTTGCCGCTATCTGCTGTCGACTTAAAGACCGCGTACTTGGACACGGTGACCACCGCGAACGCCATGGTGAAATCGTACGAACAACGTGCAGAGGAAGTGTCGGGCGTCATTGACAGGTTCGCGTTTGCTACCCCTGTTGCCGTTGCGCTGGATCTTCCTCGCCTAGCGCTTACTGGATGCGAGGAGGCTGTCATGTCATGTCCGCCCACGTTCGACGACGTCTTGCACCGTTCCAGCGTCAAACTTCAGATTGCGTTTCCCGACCCGTCGTTGTTGCAATACGACTGTGGCAAGCTCCAAGAACTGAGTCGATTACTGCGGCAGAGAAAGGCAGGGGGTCATCGAATATTGATCTTCACGCAGATGACGCGCGTGTTGGACATTCTCGAGATATTTCTCAACTTTCACGGGTATCTGTATCTTCGACTGGATGGCGCGACCAAGATCGAGGATAGGCAGTACATCACAGAGCGGTTCAATGCGGATGCGAGGGTCTTTTGTTTCATCTCGTCTTCTCGGTCTGGTGGCGTCGGTATCAAGTGCGTCTTACTGTCTTCTCGTGTTCGTTGGTATGGGGTGTTGATGAGATTTGTAGTTTGACTGGTGCAGATACGGTCATATTTTACGACAGCGATTTTAATCCTCAGATGGATAGACAATGCGAGGACCGGTGGGCTATTTTTCTTGGCGCGCACGCGATCGATCGCTGACCTGGCATGCCCTTCCTAGTGCGCACCGCATTGGACAGATTCGCGACGTACACATCTACCGGTTCATATCCTCACACACGGTAGAAGAAGCGATGCTCATGAAAGCAAACCAAAAGCGTTCATTGGACGATATCGTCATCCAAAAAGGGGCGTTCGACTGGCGGACGTTGTTTGAGGATGACGGCGCGTTGACGAAGGCGCTTGGGGAGTTTGAAGATTCGGAGGATGCACAGGCTGCTGTCATCGCCGCGAGGGAAGAAGACGTGCTCGAGGGTGCCGATAAAGCCGACTTTGGTGCCGAGGAGACGACGGAGCCGCGTGGGGAGACCGAAGGCGGTGTGCAGGTCGAGGCGGAGGCGGAGGCGGAGGAAGGCGAGCACGAGCGCAGTGGGGAACCGGAAGAGAGCGATGGCGGGAGCGTGTCAGACTATATGATTCAGTTCGTGCGGACGGATTGGGATTTCTTCCGAGATTGGCGGCTGTAGCGTTGTTGATCCCTTTCCATCTGTCGTGTTTCTTTTTTGTTTCTTGATCGTTTTCTCCATTTCTTGAAATTTTTTTTGGTTGTTTTCATATCACCGCTCCATGTGTTCGCTCAATCGTGGGCTTGGTCGGACGCAAGACATCTAGGTTAGATATTCTATTGTTACATTACGCCTTGTATCTTTGGCAGATTGCAGTTCACGATCGTGAACTCACTGAGTCACTCAAATCGAGTACTCCCCGAAGGACGATTCTCAGTTGCTTCCGAAAAGGGGACCAAATATGGTCTCGAGTGACCAACACTCGGACGTCGGGTTGGAAGAAGAGTAGCGTTTGCGATCTCCCAAACCTTTACTCAGATTCGCAGAGCTCTTGGACGAGCTTTCAACTTGGTGGAGAGAAACGCAAAACTCTCATGCAATACAAGGACTAAGTCGGAAGACAAGTTGTCACGTGGCGTACGATTTACATTTTACTACTTTGAAATCCTTGTCGGACGGCAGGCAGTGGCAAACATTCATGTCCTTGCTCACCTTTCTGGGTCTGAGGCAGCCATTGACAAGGTACAACCGGACACCACTCACCCTTGCCGACATCTTCCACCGCACCCTCGTCACCTCGCTCGCCGGGCTTAGCATATATGGCATCTACCTAGGCTACTCCGTCCACGACCATGTCATGACCAAAGGCAAAGGCACGTTCCGCGCGTCCATGGCGTGTATATTACTCGTTCGGGTCGGACTATCTGACGCTCAACTTTCTTCTGTCCTGTAATATATCCACATTTCCGCAGAGGTGTGTCTCGTTTGTTTACATACGTGACTGCACGTGGCGGACCAAGACTAAAGTTTTGACGATACCATGATCAAGGCGCTCGTGCTGAAAGAGGCTGAAGCCATCGCGCGCAAAGAGGCACAGGTAACGTCGACTTTCTTGCATTGGTAACGAGAGTACGCTCTGAACGCGATGCAAAAATCAAGGCTGCAGAAGAGGCTCGAGAACAGTCTTTGGCAGAGGCTGCGCAGGGTGCACTCCCGAAGCGGTCATAGGGGTTGACTGGTGCTGGTGTACTCCGAGGTGAGTGGGTGCTTCTGGTACACGTTACAGTGGCCGGTTTTCCACCGTTTTCTCTCGTTCGTGGTCTCGATATCTGACACGAGTGATGTAGGAGGCTGCTTTACTTTTACCGAATTGTGAATCGTCAATATTTCAATGTGGCCAGGGACCTGGATTCGCAGCAATGGTATACAAGTCGCGCGTTACATATATCTCAAGGCACATGTAGAATCTCGGACTTTCCACGAAAATGCATTCACCTCAAGTCAAACACGTAAGATTAAGAATAACACACAACCCGCAGTGCAGACACACATTACATCTTTATCCCTCAGGGAAGGTCGAGCCAAGCTCGCAGCAACTTTGGCGAGTTGGGCATTTCGAGACTGGTCACGGGGTCCCAGCCGACTGTGGCATTGTATCCGTTGGTTCCGCATCCGGGGTTGCCTCCCATAGTGATATCATTGAAAGCACCAGCAAACCGGGCGGAATAAATCTACAGAAAAAAGCCTGGGGTGCCGATGATTCATTTACACATGATTCAGTTCGGCTTCACGGGCGACTTGAGAGAAACCAGTTCTCCTCGAGTCAAGTTATTTGGCGCGAGCCGGTGCGACACGATGATTTCAATTGCAATTTCTCCTGAGGTCTCGAATGTAGGGAGCATGGATGGACCATCAGTCTGACAATATCGTCAACATATGAGAAGAGATGGATGCAACGTGGTAAACGCACAACGCATGGGCTTCATGTTAACTGCCTGTGTGATTGTGTTGGGTCAGCTGTGGCTAGAAATTGAGATTGAACCGACAAACATGGATACACCCTACTGCGACATTCTCAGTTAGCACTTTCAACTGGGCAACATGGGTGAGAAATCAAGGTTGGGGTCATTTCCGCTTGCAAGGACGTACAACCTTCAGACCTTTAGTAATTTTGTGGACACAGGTGGCACGCCGCGGCCGCATTGCACAGTTTGGTCTTCCAGGTTCTTCTTCATTGTCGGATAGCTCTCTCAAGCTCCTTGTCCACCATGTCGCTGAACATACCAATGCCAACGGCCGCAGACATGAATCGTCTAACTTATCTAGGAGCAGCCAAACTCAAAGAAGAGATGTCCCGTCCGGGTGGCCAACCAGAGAAGCTAGACTTCAGTCTCATGGCAACCTGTTTCGATTGTGGTGGGACCATGAGACAAAAGGTATCAAACCTTTCGAGTGGCATGTACATTGCTTGCTTACTTGTGCTCAATAGCCGTTGGTCTGTTCAGGATGTAGGTCCGCCATTTACTGTTCCAAAAAGGTACGTCCCACATTGCTTGGGAACTGGACCGCTGAAAGCGGCTGATGCCACAGTGTCAAGTCGCGGATTGGAAAACCGGATGGTTTGGCACAGAAAATCATAAGTTTTTCTGCGAGAAAAACAAGGTAGGTAAGGATCAGGTCAGGTGAAGTGTGAAGTCCTTAAATTGCACATCCAACAGCGTCACATGCTGAGAGTGCCGGGAGTGCGAGCTATTCTCAAGCTTTTCCCTTGGGGGAAACTCGAATCGGATGGCACCTTTGCAGAATCCCTCATACGCGCTTACTTCGGTGTTCTGGGAGCTGAGGGCTATGGATTCTGGAGTAAAGCTTGCGGTAGCGCTCCCCATCAACCTCAGCCAAACACCAGGGGGAATCACGATAGTCCGTTCCGCGTAAACGCAGTCGAAGGTTATCAGGATGGCTATCTTGATCGGCATCTCGACGATAAGGCAGGATGGAAACTTGAAGACAGATTAATACCTAAGCTGCACTTTGAACCTGGATGTGAACCGCTGATCAGATCCTCAGCTGACGTGGTTGACTGGAAGTCGTGGTACCAATGGCGTTCCTTGCCATTCAACTCTCCTGCCGCCCTCCTCATGCACTATCCCCTCACCGTATACCACTTGTTAGTCAACGTCTTGAAAGTTACCAGTCCAAGTCGTGGGTCTTCCGGGAGCCGACAAATCCTTGGTGTTCACTATCTTGGGCCGGAAGTTGAACTCAACATGCTCCCTCTGTGAGTCTTTCCGATATCTTGACCCTTCGAATCTCAGACGGTATCCACAGTTTCTCGGAGCTGGCATTGTTATTGCCGTACACTGACATCAAGCTTACGTTCTTCGGTTATGCTGTGCATAAGATTTTACAAAAAGCAAACAAGAAAAGTATCGCTGCCAAGGCGAAACGAAACGAGCCAGTGTACACGTACAGAAGCCCCGCATCCATGGGACAGAGTACCTTAGCAATATACCTTGACGGAGACCACGAGAACTGGGATCCATGCTTCGCGTCTATTACAGACAACCTCCCCGATGCCATCGTCGGCCTCAATGCCGGATTGCTCAGCTACAAAGCATGGGCGTCCGTAATCCTGTTCTGTCACGCAGAGGAGCTGCCCTTCGGTGTGACGGAGTATGCTGAGCAATCCGCTGAGGTGCAAAGGGACTCATTTTCGAAGATGATTCACAATGCAGTCCCAAGTTTGGGGCCACATATGAGCACGACCCAACTCGAGGATTTGGTGAAACCACGGCAATATCCTATCGAGTGAAATCCTTTCCAGCGACCTGGTCAACGGCCCATCTGTTCCACACGACTACCAAACGCTTCCAATGGGTTCACTATCAGGGTCGTCGGACGGAATTCTATAATGAGAAATGAAGAGGATGGTCTGGTCCGGGAGCCCTCAAAATTGCACGCTGCAGAACAGCAAGTGCGGCAGCTGCTTGATAAGACACTAAGACACAGGGAATGTCGTTGAACGGCCGTGACTAGTTTACCCAAAGCTCAAACAGGGTCACTAGTACTGTTTATGTCGCGCTTGTACTTACTACTAGTAGTTGTTGACCGGCTCCTGTCGATGTGTAGCCGTGACAGTATGATGTGACCGTGACTCGACAAGCAAAACCTTCCGCTCATGCCAAGATTCTTGTGCTGGAGACGCGTCGTTTGGATGCCACACATCGACCACCGCTCATATCTGAGATGTCTGGGGAGCCACCGCCAAAGGACACGCGGACCATTGCAGGCTATCGTGCATGGCGTAGTTATCAACAACGTGCAAAAAGTTGCTCGATGGGCTCAGATAGGCTACGTTAACCGCTTGCGGTGTGTTCGGACGCCGGTATATTGGCAGGAGCTGTAGAAGACTGTCTAGGGGTGTCGGCGTCCTGTCTTGCCGCTAACTGCTGTCGACCTGAAGACCGCGTACTTGGACACGGTGATCATCGTGAACGCCATGGTGAAATCGTACGAACAACGTGCAGGAAGTGTCGAGCGTCATTGACAGGTTCGCGTTTGCTACCCCTGTTGCCGTTGCGCGATCTTCCTCGCTTGGCGCTTACTGGGTGCGAGGGGGCCATCATGTCATGTCCGCCCACGTTCGACGAAGTTTTGCACCCTTCCAGTGTCAAACTTCAGATTGCGTTTCCTGACCCGTCGTTGCTGCAATAGACTGTGGCAAGCTCCAAGAACTGAGTCGATTGTTGCGGCAGAGAAAGGCAGAGGGTTGAAGAGGCTCAAGAACAGTCCTTGGCCGAGGCTGCGCAGGGTGCACTCCCGAAGTGGTCATCACTGGTGTGCTACGAGGTGAGTGGGTGCTCCTGGTAGGCGTTAGAGTTTTCCACCGTTTTCTCGTTCACTATCTCAATATCTGACACCAGTGACGTAGGAGCCTGCTTTGCTTCTACCGACTTGTGCTCGTGAATCGGCAATATTTCGATGTGGACAGGGACCTGGGTTCGCGGCAATGGTATACTGCAAGTCACGCGTTCCATGTAGAACGGGCGTTCCACGAAAATACTTTCATCTCAAGCCAAACACATAAGATTAAGAATAATATGCAATACGCAACGCAGGCGCACATCCCATATCCACATTCTTTTTCAGGGAAGGTCGAGCCAAGCTTGCAGCAACTTTGGCAAGTTTGGCGTTCCGAGACCGGTCACGGGGTCCCAGCCGACTGTGGCATTGTATCCGTTGGTTCCGCATCCGGGGTTGTTTCCTATAGTGATATCGTTGAAAGCACCAGCAAACCGAGCGGAATAAATCTACAGAAAAAAGCCTCGTCACGATGTTTAGTGTTCGCTGATGCATGATTTCACTCACCGTCGGGTTAATGAAGCCGATAGTCGATTTGCCGGCTGCAATACGAGCATCGTTGACCATGGTAAAGATCGCGCCGCTGACGGGGGTCGAGCAAGATGTTCCGTAAATGAGCTCGAATTCGCCGTTGACCTGGATGAATGTAAGCGTGATCTTTCACCCAGGTGCATAAGAATACAACACACAGCAACCACATAGTTCGCTCCATTAGCGGAAATATCAGGGAAGCCACGAGACTGTGTTCACTCGTTAGCCTTTTCAACTTGAAGTGAATATATGTATACATATATATACCATTCCGGTGGAGTTCCAGATGTTAGCCGGGTAGTTGGGGTAGTAGTTGGTCAGGTAGTAATCGACGGCCGTCTTCTGATAGTCGGGCATAGCAAAGTAGTTGCTGAATCCACCACTAGAGTATACCACCTCCTCGCAAGCCGTCTCAGGCTCGTAGACCGTGGAGTTGGCTGGGACCATGGTAGCACCGACCGAAGTGATGTAAGGGCAGGTTGAAGGGAAGGTTGGGTTGAATATCACTCCATCCATGGTTTGAGTTCCTACCCGTCAATGCGAGATTGGGAACGGGAACAGATAGGGAGGGGTCTACTAACCATTAGGATTCAAGCAAAGACCATTATAGCCAGCGACACCATAGTCGCCGGAGTTGTAGAGGATGGTGATACCCATCAGACCAAGTTTGGCATACTCAGCACATTGGCGTGCGGTATAGCCCGGCGAAAGATGAACTTCGTTGTACTGAGTACGAAGTCGATATGACATTTGCCGGTGTAACGGTTCCGCATGCCTGAGGACCTTGTGGGGACATGAAGCTATTCCAAGGGAGTGCCTTTCAATGTGTACTGACCTTCATACCCACCGCCATTTGGATCAGGGTAAATACCATCTTCGTTTGGGTCGTCACCACCACGGTAGGTGCAGTAAGAGGCATCGAGGGTATCAAGGAAGTTGTTAAATGAGACATCTGAGAAAACGACATCAGTTTCAAGGTAACATACATCTCCTGATGACTAACTTGAACCCTGCACTGCGTCACCGACTTGGTACAAAGTCACCGTTTGCAAAGGCCCGAGGAGACCCATGCCGTATTGGAGGTCAAGGTCGGATTCAGTGTTGTGGTCGAAGCTCTGATTCTTGGTCTGTGCATAGCCTGAACGGAAGAGTGAGACCAATATAAAATTTTGTATTGTGCATACCCTTACCTCCGTCAATTGAAACCATGTAGGGCGACATTCCGTATTGAGAGGGAGAGAAGTTTGCAAAAAACATGTCCAGATCAGTCTGAAGGTAAGCCTGTGGGGAGTACTCCACTGGAATTCATGCGATTATCAGCTGGAGATGGTATCGGACCAATTATCCGCTTACCAATTCCGTAGCTGTTCGATCCAGTTGCCCTGGGGGTGTACTCGAGTCCATAGAGCGCGCGCAAGCAGTCAAGCATAGTGTACTCATCGCATGTCGAAGTATCAGCGGGTAAAGCGGCGTGCGACTCTCCACCGGTCTTTGGTCCAACTCCCACACCTGGTTGGTTGATGGGACGAGCAGGTCGGGTGCTGTCACGACGCGTCAGCTTTGCATCGAAGTGTATGCTTGGGGTGACAAAGTCCACGTGAGGGGCAATGTGTACAGGGAGATGGTAAGCGTCACAAGCTATACATTCGATCGTCAGCGCAGTGTCAAATGCAACCCTTGGTATCTACTAACCAACGTGCTCCTTTCCTGTGGTGTGACTGTAGAGGTTGAACTCGGTCTGAACGAGACGTTCTGCCTCCGCGACAGTGGCAACTACTTCGATCCAACCCTTGTTCGACATCAACCGGATGCGGTTGCTCTCGACGCCACTGTCCAAGAGCCACGACCGAACAACCTCGATCGTCTCGGCGCTAGGTGAGAACATCTCGAGGACATCACCCGCAGATTAGTGTTTTCCGTATTTCTCGGACTCGGGGTGCGACACCTCCATGAGATAGTTGCTAATGTCATCAATGTTCCTCTGGGTCAGGGCAAAGCGCAGAGGAAGGGTTGTGCTAGGATCATGTCTGCGCTTCAACGTCCAGCCTGCAGGAAAGTGAGTGCGCTTCTCGTGGAGGGTATAAGGAGAAAGCGCGGGTTCTGCAGCGGCGAGACCGAAAGTAAGGAAGACGAATGAAAGGAGGGACCTCATGACGGAGGAACAGCCGACGTCTCGACGCCATACTGCAACCTCGGAGTGGGATTTATAGGAGGAAGGGTGTGACGAAGACGACATGGCAGCGTGGTATCGTCGTCCAAGATACGGTGGGTGTCCCCGGGTATCATATGGGAGTCTCATGCATGTTTAGAATGTGTTTTACGCGGCGGACAGTGTTTCTCATCCTTGGGGCCAGTGAGAGCCCGGTAGTGAGCGACTCGGATGAACTGAAAGAATTGATCGAAGTAGCAGGATCCCGTCGGGTCCGAGCCGCCGAAGGCCCGCCTAAGGAGAGAGGGTTCGGTGGTCGCAACAACTGTCCAAATGGCATGCCATGAGACTTGTCCTCAAGTCACAACTGGTCGATACCGTACCTCGAGTCGCTCAGTGTGAGACTAGGGTGTAGCGGTGACATCGCGATTCGGCCTGCCAACACTGTACCCGTGCCCGTCAGCACCGTTATAATATCCGTGGCGGTACGGGTTATACCGTGGTGTGACGGATGGAGCCGTGAGTAGTCATTAGTATTATCAGCGAGTAAACACAAAAACCGTGTGATAAGTTGGAGGTCCTACCTCTTGGCCCTCCTCCCTGATCTTTCTCTTCTTGAATGTCTTTATAACCTCGACTAAGTCGTCAAGCAGCAATGAGTCACATTTCAACCACGAGCCAAGGCAAAGCAGAGCCTGGGTCGACGAAGGTGGTAGGCGGTCCTAAGTGAAGTCACGGCGGAGTAGGTGTCGACCTTGGGAGAATACGTACCCGTCCCCCCACCCGTGATATACCCTAACTGCGTGGGCCGAGTCTCGCAACTTGTGTCTTCCGAGCTCTTGAAAGGTTCACCCCAGGTGGGTGAATATCTCGCAAGGCTCAAAACATCGACCGGAAAGCTTGCAAAGTCCAAATTTGGGTAATATCACAGCGGAACGGAGTCGGGATGAGATATCATGGACTCGGGTCAGGATGTACAGGTGCAAGATCGCCACCGCTCCCCGTCAGCGAACGGCGAATGCTGTCCAAGCCCAGAGTGGGAAGGACACGTAATTTTGGGCGCATGCGTTGAGGGACTTGTACTGCGTGGTTGGCACTCGTCGAAAAAAAGAGGACGTAACGATCAGCCATTTTATTTTGGTCTGGGTCAAACTGCCCTGGCATAGATGAATCAGAAATTTTGATCGTTAGTTGCAGGTCTCGCATAAAAATCGAATAAGTTTAACAGGGAGTGTAGCAGTTCTCCGTACTCGCCAAAAAAAAGTGTGGCAGGTCCATGTAGTCGGCGCGCGAGATGACTGTCATGACACGTTCCAAGTTGTGCACAACGACGGATAAATGTTTGCCCCCCAAGACGTCGTGTTTCAGAGAGGAGACCAAGATCACACTTACGGCAGCGGCAGCCACAGTCTGAGGGGCGAGAGGAAATGGGTGTTCCTGGCGAACCAAAACGGAATGGTGGAAGTGGGATCATGGTATCTTGTCAAAAGAGGGAAGTGAGTGTGCTTTTAGGGACTCAGAGACGGTTCTGCACCTGAGAGCAGAGCAAGGGTGAAGCAACGAGCGAAACCAATGGCGAAGAGCGCATGTGGGCCGGATGTCAGGCGGTGCACCTGCCAAGCAGGAAGATGTGTGAAGTATGATATTGATGATGTGAGGAGCGATCTCCTGTTTCAAGGAAAAAGGAAAGGCTTGGTGAAGAGGACTATTCCTTGGGGTCAACCAGAACCTCGGGTCTATGTATGCGCCAATGTGTTTCTCAGGACCCTTTACTATCATTGGCCGCATGCGCCGAGAGCCCAGTGGCACTGAGATGCATACCGTGTTTATATCTTTGTGAGACAAGCTGCATTGCGACGTGTTCCAATCCAATCATCTCTCCTGAGTGGATCAACCAGTTCCACATACCGTGAATGTTGTTACAAAACCGCTGCGCAGTCAGCAGAAAACCTGGAAGCATCACTCAAACAGCATACCTTTCGAGTAAACCAACACCACTGCCGGGATGGTGAGAACTGGATAACGAATGAATGACACACGTGTTGCTTCATGTGCATTGACACCAACAGGCCTTGAAAGCAAAAACTTGACGCGCGACAATAAGAATTGACTTGTTCGAAAAGCAGCAGGACATACCGATTTTTTCGCTGGCAGAACCCTTGAATATACGAGAACCACCTGATTGACTCCCGGTACGCACTGGGGTAAGTACAGCGAGCCCGTACAAGGGGTTCAGCTTGCTGGTCCCACTTCAAATGACCGTACATGTAGCTCAGGTTAATCACAAGGCATTGTGGAATCTCACTTCATGCTGATCGAAAGAACCCAACAGTCGCGGGCCCCGATGTGATAAGTAGAAGCTTCCAGGTAACATTTCGGTTGGAAGGGCACTACGTACAGACATGGCTGCCGGGGACGGAATAATCTCCTGTAATTGCGCCTTCCTGTATTGGGAACGGCACGGCAATGCCAGAGAGTGGTGAGCGAGACGCGCGTGTCCTTTACGCGAACGTGAGCTTGTGGCTCCGGCTTTCAATCCGCTGCGGCCGCATGCCGCGAACTGGCCACCATGGTCAAAGATTCCAGAATGGGCTGACAACTTGCGCTCGTATGACCAACCTGAACTTGAGTTGCCGTAATATCTGCTCTTATGCACTGATTGTCACGTTGAGCCCGGGCTATGTGGTGGCGGCTCCGAGCTCGATGACAAGTCACCGTGTTGCGTCAGCAACGAGTGGCTCAAGCACGGTCACCACTGTGAACAATGTGTCTGGATGCCACCCAGGGAAGTCAATAACATCGAAGTGGATAGTGACGTGAAGGGCGAGGCTGGGAGGATTACTTGTTGGTATGGGGCAGCAGTGACTCCAAGACGCTTGCCCTTACTTTGCGGCCATCAAAATATTTGACGCTGGAATTTGCCAATCAACTTGCGCCGTTTATAAGGCACCGACCGCCAAGAGCACCGCCAGTTGATCGATCTTTGCTGGCGGATTTGTTTTGCTTCCGTCCTGTACCCAACTCATGGAGCCCCTCTATCCCAAGGTTCACACTCGAATCGACCGGAATTCAGTGACATTCACCATGATAGCCGTGGAGACCGGCAATAACTTTGACTCAACAGTCGACACATGCTTTTCTTGGCGTACAGGTTTCATTCCCTGGATTTGCTTATATATCTTCCCTTCACGGAAGCATGGCGCAGCACATTCAACATCTCTTTTCATCCACGACTCCAACGACTTGGACTCATCATCGAACTAGTCTTTACAACCGTAGGACACCAAGATGAGCTCCCTACCCACGGACCCACTCACCAGTGCGTATACTGTGAACCATTTTCAAACTTTCCCTTACCGAATCATCTCCAGAACCACACAGAATCATGACCTCCACTGCGCGAGCTCGCACGGAGCCCAACCCTGGTGGATTCATGCGGTCGGTAATGCGCCGTCACGATATGGACGACATAGACGAAGGGGTAATGATAACTAATCAACCGAAGAAGAAACGTGTGTCATGTCCTAAACATTTACCTCTAGTCAACGATCTTGCTTAACCTTTGATTCAGTCACACAATTGGAACAAGACGAAGAGGATGCAAAGGCGCGAAAACGGTCAATGAAGCACCTCGTCAACTCCTGGCAGGAACGGCTTCAGTTGATCAGCGTCATCGTGAGTTCTCACATTGTGTTGTTCTGCGTAGTCCAAAGGTTTCTATGTTTTTAGACTACTTTTTTTGCTTCGACAGAAGCGGCCATGCTGGTGAACACGAAACCGTTGGTTAGTGACGACTGGGAAAACAACATCTTGAAGGCATCAAATGCCAGTCTCCTTGGGGCATTGATTCTGCATGTTTATGCTGGTACGTGTTATGTTTGTAATCATCTCGGAATAATCTCACCCTTTCGTATATAGCCGTCCTCTCGTTTTTGGGTGCATTCCTGTTAATCAGGTATAAACTGAAAGAGGCTACACGCGAAGAGATGATTGCGGAGGGCATTAAAATGGTACACTCGCCCCTTGGGGGATCCGTGATCAAAGACGTCGAGCGGGATCCCGTCGATGTGGGGCTACAACACACGCATACAAGCAATGACGCCACAGCAGCGTTGGCACCTGAGAGGAATGGCTCGTATCCAGTCGAACCACCCATCATTTCGTCCAATCCCCATGTTGAGCAAGTTGGTCCATTCATGTGGAATGTACCGTCCCATCTCTTGAGTCGGACCCACGCGCTTTGTGTCTGCCTTGCTGCAGCAGGCTTCATACTCGCCATCGCCGGTATCTTGTGTTACGCCTGGGCCTCACATCCAAGATCAGTTAGCATATTCGCGTCTACATGCTTGGGTGGAGCTTTACTTTCTATGGTCATTTTACTCTTCTGACCCTCGCCTTCGTGACGTTGCCTTTTAATCAGATAACTAGACAGTTACCTGATTCTCCATTCGCGGTGGAGACCGCCCTTCCCCGGTACATGTGTATATCCAAGATTCCATTCTAATCACAGACACACCTTGTGAACTGCCCACTATAGTTGTATACATTATTTTCAATGCTATCATTGCTATTGATGCGAAGTGATCTGAATAATGATCACGTATTAACCCTTCAACTTGTCATTAACTAATAAGTTAAACTTGGTCTCAACTGCCACCGCTCCCCGTCAGCGAATGGCGAACGTTGTCCAGAGGAGCCCAAGATCTCACTCATGGCAACGACAGCCACAACCTGAGGAGTGCGGCCTTGAGGGAAAATTGGGTGTTCCTAGCCCAGTGACAGCGCCCCATCCCACGGTTGCATCGAAGCCGGTAGTATCACAACCGGGATCGCTGCCTTCGGTAATGTCATTGAGTGCAGAGGCGAACTCAGGGGAGTAAATCTAGAGAGAGAAGGGAAATCTGGCAAGCCCTTTTTCATCAATCCTAATGGTGATCACGAAGAAGTTTACCGTTGGGTCGACGAAACTGATAGGCCCTTTGCCACAAGCAAGGCGGGCATCGTTGATCATCGTAAAGGTTCAGACGATGATGGGAGAAGCGCAAGATGTCCCGTACCTGGCAACCCATGATGAGATTAGTCTCCAAATATGACGTCAAGTAAGCGCTTACACCATACTCCGGGAGGACTGTACAGAACTGTGATGCCCATGAGCCCGGACTCGGTGCACTGCCACCAAGTTCAGCTTCACTATATCCGTATGATGATAAGATGATGTATGCGCTTTACGGTCCTGCAAGCCTCGGGACTTTTCATTTGTAAGATTAAGATGAACAGCGTAAAGACAGGTAGACGCACCTATATAACCACCAAGTTTCCGGGTGTCAGGATAAATAAGGTCTTGGCTGGGATCGTCAGTGCCCACGAAGGTAGTCGCTATCGCAACCGATTCCGACGATAATAAATCCTACTTCAAATGACCGCACACATAACTCAGGATAATCACAAGACATCGTGGGATCTCACTTCAGGCTGATCGAAAGAACCCAACAGACCTGGGGCCCGATCTGATAAGTAGCTCCCAGGTAACATTTCAATTAGAAAGACCGTACTGACATGGCAACCGGGATGAGATAATCTCCTGTAATTGGGCCATCCTGTATTGGGAATGGTCCATGGTGACGCCAGAGACCGAGACGCGCGTGAGCTTGTAAATCACGCTTTCAGATATAATTTCAATCCGCTGCGGCCGCATGCTGTGAACTGGCCACCAGGATTCCACCCAGTCCAGAATGCTGACGACTTGCGCTCGTGTGAGTCACGACTCACTTGAACTCGGAGCTTGAGTTGTCGTAATATGTGCTCATAGGCGCTGGCTGTCACGGTGACTCGCGGTGAGGGCTGTGTGGCGGCAGCTCCAAGCGCCAGCCAACGAGTCGACACCTGATTCCATCCGCAGTGGTTCAAGCTAACTGCGCACGTGCACCGCTGGGACCCGTGTGTCTGGAATCTGGATGCCAACCTGTGGAATCAATAACATCGACGTGTGTAACGCGAAGGATGAGGCTGGTCCAGGAACTTGGAGATCGCTTGTTGGTGGGGTAGTGGTGGCCCAAAGGCACCGCTTGCCCTTTAATTACTTGGCGGCCACCGTCAAATTTGACGCTGAAATCTGCCAACGCTGTTTTCGACTGCCAAGAGCACTTGATCGATCTTTGCTGACGGATTTGTTTTGCTTCCGTCCTTTACCCTCCAAGCCATGGAAACATTTTCCATGTTCACACTCGGCGAATCGACCATTCACCAAGATCCCTGTGGAGAATGGCAACAACGGTGACTCGACAGTCGACACATGCTTTACTTGGCGTACAGGTTTATCCCCTGTATTTACTTATATATCTTCCCTTCACGGAGGCACGGGGCGTAATTCAACACTTTTCATCCACGACTCCAACGACTTGCGGTTCCCGCAAGTTGGGCTGCATCGGACTAGTACTTTCCACCGTGTGGCACCAAGATGAGCTCCCTACCCACGTACCCACTCGCCGGTGCGTATACTGTGAACCACCTTCAAACTTGCCCATGCTCACCGAATCATCTCTAGAACCACACATGACCACCATTGCGCGAGCTCGCACGGAGCCTAACCCTGGTGGATTCATGAGGTCGGTAATGCGCCGTCACGATATGGACGACATAGACGAAGGGATGATGATGCTCAATCAACCAGAGAAGAAACGTGTGTCGCGTCCCACACATTTACCTCTAATCAACGATCTTACTTAACCTTTGATTTAGTCACACAAGAGGAACAAGACGAAGAGGATGCAAAGGCGAGAAAACGGGCAATGAAGAATCTCGTTAACTCCTGGCAGGAACGGCTTCAGTTGATCAGCGTCATCGTGAGTTCTCACATTGTGTTGTTCTGCATAGTCTGAGTGTCGCCGTGTCTTTAGACCACTTTTTTTGCATCGACAGAAGCGGCCATGCTGGTGAACACGAAACCGGGTGTGGACGACTGGGACAACAATGTCTTGAAGGCATCAAATGCCAGTCTCCTTGGGGCATTGATTGTGCATGTTTATGCTGGTGCGTGTTATATTTGTAATCATCTCCTAAACAATCTCACGTGCACCCGTCGTATGTAGCCGTCCTCTCATTTTTGGGTGCATTCCTGTTAATCAGGTATAAACTGAAAGAGGCTACACGCGAAGAGATGATTGCGGAGGGCATGAAGTTGTTTCACTCGCCTTTGGGGGGATCCGTGATCAAAGACGTCGAGCGGGATCTCGTCGATGTGCGGCTACGACAAACGCATACAAGCAATGACGCCCGACCAACGACGAACAAGCCTATAAACACAGCAGCACCGGCACCCAAACGAAACAAGAGGAATGGCTCGTATCCAGTCGAACCACCCATTTTTTCCACCAATCCCCATATTGAGCAAGTTGGTCTATTCACATGGAATGTACCGTCCCATCTCTTGAGTCGGACCCACGCTCTTTGTGTCTTCCTTGCTGCAGTAGGCTTCATACTCGCTATTGTCGGTATCCTATGTTACGCCTGGGCCTCACAGCCAAGAGCAGTTAGCATATTTGCGTCGACGTGTTTGGGTGGGGCTGTACTTGCAATGGTCGTTTTGCTCACCTGACCCACCCCTCGTGCCCACTCCGTGACGTTGCCCCTCAATCGAATGACTACACGGTTACCTGATTCTCCGTTCGCGGTGGAGACCATCCTTCCCTGGTACCTGTATATATCCAAGGTTCCATTCTAATCACGGACACACCTTGTGAACCAGCCGTAGTTGCATACCCTACCGATTAATATGTTGTGGCTACTGTCCCTCTCAGCTCGTGATCCAATGTTTGTCGGCCTACTTATTTCTCACTTTCGTGTTACAAAGTGGATGACACGAGAACTACTTACTCTTTTTATAAGTCCGATGGTTTGATTAGCTCATACAGTCATGTCATGCCTGTCACATACGGTTGCTTCAATGGCTGTCCCGATACTCTCAGCATTCGATATTCAATGTCGTTCCTGGTGGCGCAAGTGGAATAGATCCGTCATGGTATGGCATGGCTGGTCACTTCCCCGGCCGCCGCGCCAATTTACTCCCGGTAGTAAGGTTCAACTATAAGTTTTCTGGGATCTGCCGCCGTGGCCCGTGGCAGGTCCCAGCCAAACACCTCCTCATACCTCTTAGGCATCCCAGTGTTTTGAGTCCGCGACTTAAAGAAGACTTGCCATCAGGTTACAGCTCCGAGCCCGACAGTTTCATCTTGCCTCATGCATCACGAGAAGAGCTCCCTATCCATTCGACTGACCGAACCGGTCGTCCCTCTCCGCACCACCCCACCAGAGCGCGCATCCCGCCACCATGATGGCGAGATGCTGCCACCAGCCGTCGTTCGTGGCCTCCTCACCCTCAAGCTCGCAAAGCCCACCAAGGTATCAAGCATCGAGCTCAAACTGCAGGCTAAAGCTACCACTCGCTATGTGCAGGGTAAAGTCTCCCTGCTCCTTAATCACGTGTATACTGTGCCGTTAATTAGATGATCACAGTTAAGAGTCGCGTTGATGTCACAGAACAATACAAAGTCCATTCTGCATCAATGGTGATATTCAAGGCGGACCCCGTTCCCCAGGAACGACGGCGTACCACATCTACGAGACCCAGAGTGCAATGTTTTGGTGACCATATTGGGCCCAGTGCACGTCATGGTACCCGCCTTGACGGTGTTGGCAATGGACACTGGCAGGCCCCATTGGATCCCTATTTGGTCACTCGAAGTGCCAGTTCCGACCCACTGTCTCCAAAGCTTAGGCAACGGCTTAGGTCCGATGATTTGGAAATCGATGACGGCAGAAGTCTTCAGCGGAGTCGAATACTCATTGACCCCGCTCCACCGTATCCCAGTCCAACCGGTCAGCATTCCTTCCTCAGTGTCGATTCGAACATAGCAGGCAGATCTCAATCTGTCCCTGGTAGTTCAAGAATCACGGAACCACCGAGTAAGTACTTCATTGCCCATTTGGATCAAGACGAATGTTGATCATATATCTCAGGCTCTCCCACTCTATCCAGAAGCAGCCTGACATCAGACATCCCATATGGCTCACGGTCATCCAGTGCGCAGTCGATACGTAATATTGCACGGTCGCGCACGTCTAGTAAAGCTCCGGAAGATAAAAGCGAAAGTTCCGACACCTCTCCTACGCGTCCCGATAACATCGCGTATTACGGGCTATCTCGTATTGGAACCGGCTCTTCAGGTCGTAGCTCAGAGCAGGACCACAGGGGCAGGTCGCATTCGCGCTTTTCATTCGGAAAAGTCGTGCATATCTTTGAAGCGGTGAAAGACCGTGTGCGATCTCGGTCACCTCGAGCCGGGTCTCGGCCCCAGTCGGACGAACAAGAACGTGGACGATCGTTGGTGAAGGGAAAAGGCAAGGTCCAAGTTAACCCACATGGTGTGGGGCATGTGCTGCCCCGGATCAGAATTGCCGAGCCTTCGGTGGCTGATGGTGCAAACGGCCGAACGGATGATGGTTGGGCCGTGTTCCCGGAAGGTTCGTTGCTTGCATATTCTCTCATACTATGACGTAATGGGCAGTGCAGGGACGTACACTTATCCTATATTTTTCACGATCCCAAACAACTCGCCGCCAACGATGAAGGCTATTCATGGATCGCTGGTGTGGAAGGTCAAAGCCGAGGTCAAGCGGCTCAGTGCGTTCCAGTCGAAGATGACCGCGCAGAAGGAGGTCACTATTATTTGTGTACCAAAAGACTATAATTCGGAGGTAGAGGGGGTCGACTTGCAGCGACGATGGGACGATCAGTTACAGTACCGTGTCCAAATCGCGGAGCGCGAGGTCCCCATCGGCGGGAAAATACCGTTTCAACTCACAATCACGCCCTTGGCAAAAGCCAAAGTGCACTCAATAATGGTATATCTGGATGGTGAGCAAATTCACGAAGAAGATGAACTTGACTGACCCCTGGCAATTTAAGAGCGGACGGAGTACTATGCGCAAGCTCAGTCACGAGTACGGTTGGATGCCATACGACGGACCACTTTACTGGTCATCAGACGCAACAAATCCGACAAGAGATATGACGAACCCATTTTACCACTGGTGTCGGATGAGCCGCATACATTCCGCAAGTCCGCATTGCATCGCTTCTCGAGCCCCGGGGAAGACGAAAGCGAAGTAGCATCTTCCCTCATGGGACCAGGCCCATGGACGATTCGCCATCAATTGAGAGTACCTGGCTCTTGTTCGGTCCTACATCCCTCGAACCAAACCAAGGGTAGCAATGTCATGGTCAGTCACACGCTCGTGTTAGTCTTGAGAGTAGAAAAGGAAGAAGGAGCCGTAACGACTGGGAGGATCGGGTTGTACGATATTGTAATACATATACCCATACAGGTCTTGTCGGTAAGTTTCGTGTGTCTTCAACATACTTTCTATATTCACCTCCCACTTCCTTACAGTGCCGCTGCACGTCGGAATGGACGTCTCTTCCATGCTACGACGAGGCGCTGCGGTCGGTTAGTGACTCCCCGGAAGACACATCGACGTGCCCGTGTCGTACTCGCTGCCAAACGAAAGCGCGAACACATCCTGATGCAGCCGATGCACCCCCACTCCCTCTGGAACGTGGTACGTCTCTGCCAGCAACGAACTTGAATCCATCGGGAACCTTGGGCACATATACGTCAGACTTGCTCGCCAGCTGCACCCATTTGTATGAACGATTGATATCTGGTCTGGTGAGCGAAAGAGGAGAAGCACCACCATCATATGAGCGTTTTGAGGCTGCTCATGCATAGGTATCAGGTTGTGCGTGTTGTCGGACCCAGCCGAGAACCAGTCATGACCACAGAAGAAGGGTAGCCACACCAAGGCTCGTATCACCCACGTCCCAAGTTATACCACTAGTAATGCCACATAGCCATAGCTTGTGTTAATAAGATATTGACCGTGAAGCCTCGAAGATAACAAAGTATGTTACCGAGCTATTACTGAAATAGTATAGTTTCACTGTTGTTTATGCCATCTATGGACGTAGGACCCTTCAACTATACTGGTTCAATGTGACAATCCTCGTTCGTCATCGTACAACATATCTTTACTCTCATGGCCCGTGTACCCATCAGTTTCTACCTCAACATCCTTGCCGGCATCATTCAGCCTCGACTGGTCAGGCCAAAGTCGTCATTCTCAAGCGGTATGGGACCGATCCAGCGAGGCGATGGTGACGGTAGGGGCGCTCCTTCTTCGCACGTGCGCGTTGTGGTGGTGGTTCCGAGCGCCGCTCAAGACGACGGGCTTTCTCCTCGCCGCTTTCTCTGCTTGGTCGGCCCTCGGGTATTTGTTCGGAGCGAGTGTGGTAGTGCGATGTGTCGCTCAGGTTTGTGTGGCGAGTGGGTTTGTGAACCGAACGGGATACTCACTTGCGTCGATTGGCAGGTGTACATGGTTATCGTGACTGATTTTCTTCGGTGTCATGATGATGGAGCGAGCCTATGGTTTGTCACATGTCTGTTCATGCACATAGATGAATGCCTGGTTGTGGGGCCTGAGGTTAATTCGGGGCAAGTCGTCGATAATAATCTTGCAACTGTACTACGCTAGGTCAGTACTAGAGTCTAGACCGACCCACTCCCATACTCGTACCTTACCTGGCTCGAAACCCCCCCCCCCCCAATCACGGGAAGGTGCGGCCTCGTATTCCTTGTCTTCAGCGAGTACATGCCGTGAATTTATGTAGAGCATGTTCAAGTTGGAGAACAGCCCAACGTACTTGTGTATAATTACCATGCTCTATGCTACATCCATTGTCGTAGATTTTCACTTTTCTCCACACTTTATATTCCTGGACCCGCAGGACAGGTTTCCAAAGCAGAAAATCGTAGGAGAAAAAATAACGACGCCCATGGGAAGTCTTGGCTTGACTTTTGCGGAACCTAACCTTAACCTGAGTGTAGGGTTGTCCCAGCCTGTGGGAAGGGTTGTGTCAGCTGCACTGTTTTGTTTACTGTAATTTTTTTGTTTTTATATGTACCAACCAACGGCGACACAGCTTCTCGTCGATTTCTTTTTTTTTTTGGACAAGTGTATATTGTTACGTAGCAACTGACATAGCTAGCCCTACATAACACACTAAGGCGGGCGCCTGGGGCGACCGGTCCGAGGAAAAATGCTCTTACGCACGCCCTATTGCATAGGGGGTGTGGGGTAGCGGCGCCCGTTTCCATTTTGGACTAGGGCGAAATTTCCCGCATCCCCACACCTCCCGCAAATCGCAGGGCGTGCGTAAGCGCATTTTTCCTCGGGCTGGCCCCTCCTTCTTCTAGGGACGGCCGCTATAGTGTTTATGTAGGGCTCGACTTAGTCGGTTGCTACATAATACCATCACTTGTCCCCCCAAAAAAAATTCCGCATTTGCTCTTGAACACCGTGGGTCTGCTGTTGTCGCTCAGGCTCCTCTGCTGAACAAGTGTATCTGAATCGGGCACCACCGGGAACTCTTTACCTAATACATATGTGCGCCGTCGACATTTCCAAAAAGTCTGGGAATCGGATATTCCGAGATCAAACCGACCGGATATTTCATTTTAGGTGTTTTGCAGATCGGGCCGTGACTCACTGGCACTGGCTCTTTGTCTCCGACTTGGGCCTTCAAATAGCTTTTAAGACTGTATTGGGTCCTCTCGCGACCCCAAGTGAGGTGAGCTGCGAACACCGCATTATTACAAGCCCGTACAAAAGGGTATTCTCAGGGGCAAGCTCACAGTATTCAGTTCCGCTCAAGGCCGCCGCCCGTCTTGACAATGACTTTGTTCTATTTGTGTCTGAACGCGAACACAGTGATATAACCGAAAGCGAGTTTAGGACCATGTGAATTGAACTGAGCCCCAGAGTTCTCGAATCGTTGAGGCGACCGAGGAGCACCCTTAATACTATGAACCTGATTGATGAAGCCTGAAGTCCGAGTCGACACTGATCCCCCCCAATGTTGTCAATTCATGCTCGATGGCGCTGGTACCACCTCTCAGTGAAAGTGACCATGATCACATTAAGCTGCATTGAAATTCCATCCAGTGTACAGTAACATTGGCAGCCAGATAATCTATACAGCCAAATATTTTCCTGCCCTGCACAACGCCTTGTGTGGAACACACGGCTAACTTACAAATTCCAATGAGCCGTGAGACATCATCGGCTGCCTCCTGTCTTTCATCGGCCGAGAATTCCAGGACGCACGTCTCGACGAGATCCCAGACCTTCTCGAGCTTCAGACCAGCTGACGTCCTGTGGAGGGACTAGTGTCAGTGCATTGCAAACCTACTCGCACAACCATTTCACTTACAAAAGTTCCAAGACATTCTGCAGCGTGCGCTCCTTGGCGTTCTGCAGGATCAACATTGACAGATTCTGTTGGTACATACGAATATTGCCGACACCGAAGTTGGGAAGCAGGGGTTCAGGTGCCTGTCAATATCGGGAGGGAACTCTCAGAACCTAGGTCGTGTCTAACCAAACTAGAGAAAACCGACCACGGCAGTACCAAGGGACGCAGCCTCTTCCTCGGCTTGTCGACGACTGAGTCCACGAAGAACGTAGTCGTCTGTGTTGGGACGTGAGAAGACGGCGTGATGCCAAATAGTTTTAACTCACGGATGAGGATGCGGCTGTCGGGTCCTAGTACTTGACGGAGGTTCCGAAGGATGAGTGCCGCTTGCTGATCGGACCAGTTGTGAATGATGCTGCGAAACTGCCATTCCGGTCAGTCATCACGAGAGGTAGGGATGTGCTCGTATGCACGTAGTAGATGTCATTTCCCTTGGCGGGAATCTGGGTGAAGAGGTTAAGCTCGGAAAATTCGATCCGGTTCTTTTGGACTGCCTCTGGATAATCATTTTCCCAAACCTGGAAGAAGAGTTGACGATTGCCACAGATGGCTGTTAAGCAGAATGCTCACGGCTCGAGACTGGACAAGTGCTTCCGGCAAATCTTGGATAGTGATCTTGATGTGCTTGTGTGTCTGTGCGAGAGGAAGGGAGAAAGCACCAATACCTCCACCGACGTCAACGACAGTGGAATATTCTATGAACGCACCTCTCTTCGAGCTTCCTGGAATACGTTGTGACATGAATTCACCGTACGTAAATTGAAGACTTCCTCACCTCGTTGCATCAAGTCGTAGAACGTGCCACTGAAACCTCCTTCGTATGGGCATACATCATGGGGGAGTATTCAGCTTCTTCGGAATTTGCAGTCTTTGGGTCTTTCAAGGTTTCATACACCACATAGTTACCCTTTTTAGGACCTTCGACTTGGAGGCTGATCATAGGACGGATTGGATTCTCGCTGTGGAGAATGAGAGAGAAACGATTGTTTGCAAGGTGTCGGTCTCCACTGAAACGCAGGATTGAGTGTGAGGTCCTTCGCCTAACATTCGGCACGACCGACCCCTCGGTGTAGCAACCTCTAGTGGCTGGAAGATGCAACAAACGTGCGAGTTTCTTTGCATCTATTTTCACGATCTTGGAGAGCTCGTTAACATGAATGCCCTTGGGGTAGTCCACGAGGATATCAGTGATGTTCTCTCGTATATTTTCACCAGCTATGTGTGATAGATGTGAGTATGAATAGAATAAATAAGAGGCAGTCATGACGCACGTTGATAGCAGTGTGTGAGGGAGGTGCGAGAGTAGTGCAAAACTGAGCACATGCCCTCAGGTCGAGAGTCCAGATTATACGCCGCAATAACAACCCCACGCACCTTCGTCCATCTGCCAGTGACAACGCCTACCACACGGACTCCCACCCCACTGCTGCAACACCAACTGCTGCCACCCACCACTCCAATCCCCGGACACAACGCCCATGAAGCCCAGCGCTTCCCATCTCATCTCTCAGGTGCCACATGCAGCGACACCCGACGTGCGACACCCCACAATCCCTCGGCCTCAATGGCGTAACGTCCACTATCTTGCGCGGCACAACGCCCTCGAAGCACACCCACCATGAGCCCAACTCGCCGACCATGTCTCTCCGATAGCGTTGCTCAGCAATGCCCCAATGCCACTTGGTCCCCCTCCCACGCCACCGTCGCCACGCGATGCCCCACAACCACGGCGCTCACCCTTCCAATCAAAGTTTGTATCTCCCCGAGGATCAGTGTTACATGTACTTAGGGTGACCTCTCTTCTTTTAGTCGCTTCAGTCAGGTGCGGTGCTACCATTCGTGGCGTATGCAGACCAATATCGGACCCATCTCTGGGATGATAATCTGCAGGTTTCGCATCATGTGTAAGTGTTCGGCATAGAATAGAAAAGCCTCATGGCTATGTCCAGTCTGGGTAGATTGTCTGGATTGTTGGATGGATCAGCCAAACACGGGCATACGGCCAGGCCACGGGACTAGGTACAAAAGACACCCATTCCAGTTTAGCGTCAGTGATGCAGAATGTTTGTCATGAATTTGGTTCAAGCTGAAAATCTCTGAGACCGTGTTGTTTAGAAAATATTATTGACTTTACAGATACCTCCCGTCCACTGTTGTGTGCCTTTCGTGCTGGCCGTATGAAGGCCTCGAGGCCGTCCCGAACAGTGCCTGTGTCAGGTCCATGCTCTCAGACGACCCCGAGATGAACAGGGTGTTCCACTTGACATGGTTAACGAGGTAACGAGGATCGTACAGTCGTTTTCATCTCAGTTTATGCACAAATTGTGGGTTGCCTTAGGATTCACTCGTCCGCAGTTCGTGTCGGGCAACCGCTTCTACGCGATGGACGACTGTTTCACTGCATGTCCCCCCCGAACGGCTGTGGGAAGTTCGATTGGGGCCAAAGTCCTCTCCGCAGCATCCAATCTGCAGCATTCGGTTCGCTTCGTTGGTTCGATAACCAAGGGGCGGCAATTATATGCCATGCCCAGACAGTAACGACGCTGGCAAGTTGCATGACGCGCTTGCTTTGTTGACTTCTGTTACCAAGAACGCCCGATCTGTTCATACAGGCATGTGTGCTGGGGCGAGAGGGGTGCAGTGGAAGAGGCAAGACTCGGCCCTCACGGTATAAAAAGGCAAGTGTAGAACAGTTCATCATCAGCAAAAAAAAGCATCCCATCGCCTCTCGAGCAACCCAGCTTACCGACTCACTTGCTATAACCATGTACACCCATTTCTCTACCCTCCTCTCCGTTGCTGCTCTCGTTGCAGTCGCTGCCGCCGCCCCACCTCGTGGGCTTGAAGCTCATAACGGAGATCCCAAATGCGACAATGGTGCAATGCAATGCTGCGCCAGCACCGAAACTGTGAGATTTTCCCGCTCCTCGCGCTGTTGCTCTTTGCGCTAACCACGCTGCAGGCGACCCCCGCAAAGCTCACAGAGCTCCGCGGACAGCTCGGGCTCGCCCTTCCCGACACCGATGGTCTCATCGCTCTCAACTGCGTCCCGATCACGGTGACCGGGAAGGGTGGTGCGAAGTGCTCCCAGAAGCCCGTCTGTTGCACTAATAACAACTTTGTGAGTTGACCTTGTTTTTTCTGAGCGGACGAATGGTGCTGACGATTGTCCTCTGTAACGTAGGACGGGAAGGTCAACCTCGGCTGTACTGCCCTCGACCTCAACTAAGTCATCATGGCGGCTGTCAAAGTGTTTCTTCTTGTGATGGATCCGATAGAATGAATAGATCATCGTTTGGTATTAGAACGTGCCTAAGAAAGAGTCTCGTGAGCAGCTCGGATCGTGCGAAAGTCTCGAGGCCCATAGCATTGCAATATGTATGGACGAATGAAATATCACTGGCTGTCGCAGCACGAAGCGCCACATACTCCCGCGCCGAGCACAGATCGTCCCATCGACGGAAATAATTCATGTAAAGGCCGAAACGCAAGATGATGTCAGTGATCGACACTTCGATCGGACCATCATGAGGTCTGGGACATTGTCAAGTATAACGAACGAAGGGCCACATCCGTGGCAACACCCGTTACGGCGTGGAGTGTTACTCAAATTAATTAGTTATATTGATCGCGGCGAAACCTGGATGTTGTTCCGATGGTCTATGCTAAGAGAGGGTGACCATTCCGGTTCTGCAAACACTGTGCTGTCAGGATAGCTGTGGGTATTGGTCGCTAACCAAAATACATCTCGTGTCATGGTCTATGCTAAGAGATGGTCCCTTCCGATTCTGCATATACCGTGCTGTTAGGATAGTTCAAGTGGATATCAGTCATTGACCGAAATACATCTGTATTTCAGCCTCGTCTGCAGTGGAGCCACACCCGATCGATTGGGAAACAACATGTTTGAACGGTGGCAGCCGTGTACCTTGCAAACAGGTCAACGCCCACACGGATGGGAAAAGACGTATCCCATCACCTCTCCGCACTGTGCGATCACTTGTATCGGAATGCTCTCTCTGCCCACACTCTGCTCAACGATCGTCATGTTGGAAGGGTCGTCACCAAACTTGCTTATATGACGCTACCGTGACACCCACTCGAACGCAGCAAGTTAATCGAGGAGACCGGCGTTCTCATCCCCGTCTACTCG
>JBBPNN010000098.1:0-53447 GCA_038090935.1 Hortiboletus campestris
TATTACTTGCTTACTTAAGCAGTGCTTATATCGGACCATTTACCTTTAGTCTTACTTAGTGACTTACTGAGTATTCTACAGGTACCTATTATTCTAATATCATAGTGACTTACTGAGTATTCTACACTGACCGCTGACCAGGTTAAGTTCACAACGTCACTCCCTGTCTTACGGGATGCATCGGTCACCGGTATCTTGGGTGCATATGAGTTCATGACTGGGCCATTTGGGCGTGAGCTAGTCCAAAAGGTTTGTCGTTCTTTGGTTCCTTACATTATTCTAATCATTCTTTACAGTCTTGGGCACGCTGCAAGGTCAAGGGATGGGATCTATCTGCAGAGTGTCTTACAAGTAGACGAGCACAGATGGCTCTCAATGATTACCTTCGCACTCACTCCACACTTCACAAAGAGATCGAAGATCGGATGGGCGTTGTCCATGGACTCAGTGAGTTTGACTTGGAGGACAACTGTCATGGTGACTCCGAGTTAGACTATGTCACTGCTGATGCCGATGATGACGCTGATGTCCCATCAAGTGTGGTGATTCATGATGCTCTTGGCTTAGATGTGGCTCAGATTCCTGCCGAGGTAGACAGTGTTCCACTCTGTGTTGAGAGCACAGAAAAGGGTCCCAGTGTTTCATTGGTGGCCGCAGGGGAGTATGAAGACATCTGGGCTTTTATTAACTTCGATGAATGTTTGTAACTACTTTTTACCCCGCCGTTACGCGTTACGTTGCTATCGTTAGCAACCAAGTTGGCCAAGCTGCGTGACGCCTGAAAAATTAGCAACCGGCACACCGTTATGCGTTATTTTTAGCGACGCAACCACCTAGCGTTACGCGTTACGGTTGCTTCCATACAGACGGGTACAGTAGTGGCCCACGTGTGCCCGAAATGACGCCATAAACACCAACAAACACCTGCGTCGGGTCAATTCACGACCATGCTCATTTTGAATTTCAAACTGCAATGGCCCTTCCCGTTCCCCTCCTCGAGCCAGCAACCCCAACCCGTCATATGCGCTTCTCCATTCAAACTTGATTGATTCGATTCATGAAACTGCGACCAACCTCCGAGTTTATACTAGATCCCCTGGTGTCTGCTCGTGTCTTTTGGCGCCTACTCCCCAAGTTGCAGCTCTCGGTTGGGGCCTGTTCCTATTTCAAGACTATCCAGGGGCCTAGCATGAGTTGCCCAAGGTGAGCCTCCAGTCCCCACTTGCGCCTGAATTTGAGCTTGAACTCACACTTCATTCTGCATCCACGTCGCATCGGACAGGGAACGCAAGTTGCACAACACACGAGAATACAGTCGGTACGTCTCATTACAACTGACCTGCGGCACCCACCTCACGTGGATGCCATCCGAAAAGCGTATCCACCTTCACACCCATCATCAATCTCTTCCCTCTCGCGAGGACAGACAAGCATGACTAACCCCATCCCACCACTCCCAACGTCGATGTTTCCGCTAGTTGTCCATAACGCATCCTCAATCCACCCAGTGGACTGTTGCGGTAAATATGTACGGAATGTCACCACGGTCGACGTACTTGGGACTTGACCTAATCTAAAGCACCGATCTTGCAGTGTATTGGATGCACGCCATCAGGGATGTCTGACGTGGGTATGCTTGTACTAGCTGACACACGACGGCAGTGACAAGATACGCGAAAGAAGATACAATTACCATGGCATAAGTGTGCAATGGAGGGAAATCGCATCGCGACGACGACAATATGAATAGCTGAGGCCCAAGAACGCAAAAGGATGCAAGTACGGTGAGTCGTCCAGTGAATCTGGACTCTGTGGCTCTGTGGTATAGGCTCAAGGGTCCTAATACGGACCGAGGCATGCATGCACTGGCATGTTGCCGTCGCGTTCAGAACTGGGCGTTGCGCAACGGAGGACTCGGGACGGGAGTGTCTGCAGAGCTACGTGGGGAAGTCGAGAAACTATGAACGCACAACGAGCACCCCAGCGGTAGAAAAGTTGGGACAGACTGCGGACATGATCGTGGTTCTGGATGATAGAGTGGTCGCCTGTCATGCAAGGGTTTTGTATACAACAACCAACCCCGCTGAGAAGGAACACGCATCGAAGATTTGTGTACGTACGAAATTCGAACATCATGGACTTCTACTTAACGACGGAGAAAAAGCCTCTGGTCTGCCAGTAGAGGGTCAAGTTCCCGGGACGGACTCGTCATGAATGACCTACCAAGCAGATACTGTCACTTGAACCCATGCAACCGCGAGCCTGAGGCCATTGGATATGCGCGACATCGTGCTGGACAAATCCAGAGGGTGGTGTATCATGGGATGCGTGGCTTGTAGGAGATCTCACAGGCTGGCTACGAGCTGCTTATAGCGTCATGATGAGTGACGAGTGCCTGACAATCTGGCATGGTCGCTGCTCCTGGTGTGTTAGCGAAATTAGCTAATGGTGCTACTTACGAACGTACGGGAACATGCTTTTTGGGTAGTAAAGAGGTTGGGTGTCTGTCGATTTGTTGACTCCGGACGCATAATACAAACTTATGGAGTGTATGATGTACACACCACCGGAAGATATTTGGGGGGTTGGAAGCAGACTTCCCGAACACGTGGGTAAGAGCGCGAGAACCGCTGGGGTTGCCAGTGAGTGCAGTGCAGCCCTAGCTCACAGCTCAGGATCAACACGTCTGTCTTGAACACCAACGCATCGCGGAGTTTTACCCTGCTTGACGACCATCATGCTTTCTGCATCTTTGGTATCGCGCTAGGGCCTACAAGGCTGTAAGTCGTCATTGATGCAATGACCACGGCTCAGGTCCCCTGGAAATCATCATCGTTTCGCCATTTTTGTACGGGTATGTCTTTGTTGATCTCTTGTAGATTATGGACTAATTCCATGCATAACCTGCTTTGAGTTTCCTCTTTCGCAGGATTTATGTATTGTCATGCTTGTCGGATGGCCCCCCGAATAGCTACGGATGAAGCGCAGTATCCGCATCCAAATAGGCGTATCTGCAGGCGCGTGATAAGCGTATTGCAGCTCTGAATGATTTGATCAGTGCCATGACATCCATCAAGCTCTTTCCTCGCGAAGAACGATAGGTTGACCGGGCGATGGATGTGAGAGGAGTCAAAATGGATTGGATGGTCGAGGGTACTAGGTCACGTTTTTGTTCTGCTGCGACATTGCCCTAATCATCCATCTTGGTCGCTTCACTGCTCTCTGGAACTCGGCACATATTCCCGTCTCCCTCATCTCGTTCTTTACGTATGTGTACCAGGGCAACCAGCTGGCAGGTTTGGTCGCGTTCACTTCCGTCACATTTTTTAACATGATTTGGTATGAAGAAGTTTAGCTGTAACTCTTATCAGCCCTCACCTAACAGCCAGCCAATGAATCTCATTCTCCGAGCTGTTCAATACTACAGGTAAGCGCGTCGTGTGTGTAGATGACAATAGTCATTCTGAGAGGAGCTGCACAAGCCCTCCGAGAGATGGCCAACCGCACACGATCAGCCTACGATCAATTCCGCTTAGGACACACTGTGCCCGTCTGATAAGTTGACCAGCGACTCTCACGGCAGCCCGACGGGCACATGCACCCCACACTCAAGCTAGGATTCTGCCAGTGGTTGTCGAGTTTCAAACTGGACTGGTGCCACAGACTCACAGTTGGATGTGCGGTCACATATGCGCAAGTAGTCTGGTCACCAGACTAATGCGCAAGGCGCTGTCAACTTGGGCGGTGTACATCCGTCACAGTATATCACTGAATCATCACCCATTACCAACTGAACGGGGTTTGGATTAGGCCCGGGCGTGTACAGATGCTTCTCCGCAGTATTGCATCTTCACCGCCCAATTAACCCGCATACGAAGCAAAGGGAGGGTGCAACGGGGATAATGATGCTATCACAAAAAGGGGGGCGCATTTCATGGCGACATTCGTGGGTAGTATCACAACCCATCTTGGAATACGTTCAACTCCATCACCTTAGTAGCTGGCTGTTTCTAGATTACACATGTAGGTTGTGTGGATCAGATTGTGAATATCGTATGTGATGAACCTACATCATGTGGACATCTGTATACTGCAGACGAAGAAGCCCGTCGAGTGCAGTGTCTCCTTTCAAAACTCGGCCAGACTGACCAACCCCTTTGAAATGCGCTCCGATTTACGGTTCTGTTATACCCCTCTTGACGGTTGTCCAATGCATTGGTCCTTCGATCATGCAAGCCTGGGAATGGAGACTGAACCAGAGATGGGCGGCGTTTCAGAATTCAAATACTGGAGCTTCTCTCGGGAAAAAAATACAACCATCAAATTTCCAAGAAGTATGATAATCGTCTGGGTGGCTGCCCGATATTCTTTGGATAATATTCATTCTTGTGAGTGCTGCTCGTCCAGGCTAACAACGCTGCTAGTAGCAGCGTGTGAATGCATACGGTGGCCTTGCAGACGGCATGATGCTCGCTCGCGGCATGGTTTGGCGAGGGTGACACCACTCGAGCAGGTGGTCTCTGTCCTGGTTATGTTTTGCTCGCTCATAGCACTTACCAATCATAATTCCACATCATGACATGTCATAACAACAGCCAACGAGACAATCCTTTGTGGTGTCCTGGAAATTGTCAGATGTGGTTAGCATGAGTCATTCCTATGAAAGGCACGTAAAGCACCTGGGAGCATGATATTATAGCCATTGGACAGTGGCACACGGGGACCTGATCGAATTCGTTAAGGAAAGCTTCCAATCAGACGTTCAAGTGTCCAGGCCTCAGACTGAAGTTCCAAGGACATATGACATGCTGCAAAATGAACGTTTGCGCCATAACCATTTGAAGGTAGCGCATAATAAAGATGGAAATTGGAAAGCCAAGATGTATACCTTGCAAGGGGACGCCAGTATGCTTCTCCCGGGTCGATGGCTATAAAGCTGGTTAACCGACGGCGCAGTTTACCCCAACCCAAACCACACATCTTCTCTTCTCGAATCCAGAGTCCCAATGACTGACAACCTTGACTCCGGTAGATTCAAAATCGTTTCTCTTTCTCAAGGGGACCCCCCAATCGGTGTCAATCGCACCAGGCCTGCCTGGCAAACTGTCTCTGTCAACGGACCCGTCCAGGAAGTATGACTGCTCCCCTTGCGAACCAGCGTAACGCTCATGTGTGTCCCTTGTAGTGGGTATTGCGCAAAGTCGGCAAGGGCCAGAGATACCTGCTCAGTATAGGTGGATACCCCTACACCGGGGTGCTTGACGGCAGGGTCATTGCTTCTACCCACCCCGAGCACGAAGCCGAATGGGAAATTATCCGCCGTGAACATCAGGAGGCTTTTACGTGGGTAGTTTGGCCTCTCTTTACCTGTTCCGCTCATTCATTTCTTGTTCAGTATCGCACTGGCAAATGACCCTCACCTTGGATGGACAGTCCCTATTAACCTTGCAGACCGTCGTGGGGTAACGGATTCTTCTCTTTTGATGTCGCAGTCTCCTTATCCATAACACAGGTTCAAATCAAGACGATTACAGCAACTCATTCCATCCCACCGCACTTCTTACCTAGTCAACTGTTCTCGATCCGACAGGATGACTGATGAGAAAGCATGTGAAGTCGCTGTCGTAGCATGAAGTTTGGTATTGTGTTGGATGAAAGATGTTGTTCTAAGTTTTGAAAGAAAGTTTCACCGATTATTTCGCGATCATACGTACTGATTCCACGGCACTGTAAAAAACTTGAGATGGTTTGCTGAGAGCGAGCACGCGTGATATCGAGAACCGCCCCTGATGCATATCCTTTGTTAGCGGTCGTGCGCACCGTGAGGAGCGTGTGCTGAGTTAGACAATTTTAAGGACAGAACAACCGCCAGACAAGATTTCAAGGTTGGCACTCACCAAGTGATAGTTCTGCACTTGAAAACGAGGTTATCGACGTCCGAAAGTGGTACTTCAACACCGTGACCGCTCCCCGGCATTAAATGTAGAATCATTTTTTCCGCCTGCGCAACTCTGGCTCGGAGTGCAAAGGGACACCCTACCTGTCTTGATCCACAATCCAATTATGTCCTCTCTCCTTTTGCCAGTGCATTGCGGCGTTGCAGAACGCACCCCAGGAATGATCTACGAGGATTCGCGGAAAACAGTAAACGCTCATGACTTACCTCCGAATCTCGGCTAGATAGCTAAAAGACCTAACATACCCGTTCTCACAAATAATTAAATAAACGTGCCATACCCCAATGCAAGCCGTTCTGAGTTCAACGGAAGGAGACAAGGCTGTGAGTTGCTCCGATGGTGGGATGATATCTGGACCTAGACAAGTCGGTAGTCATGAGCAGCGAGAAAAACGGAACGTGATCCAGAATCACACTGAGACTGTGCCAGATCAGCCGCGGATGTCCGAGTCAGGTCAGCCTAGACATATATCGGCCGTCCGGGATGCCATGCGTCAACGAAGCCTGACCAAGACCGCGGACCTGCGATTCCTCGATCGATGTCGGCCGGGATTGCCGTTGTCTGCGTATATCTTTTCAAGAGTTGCTGGATTTGGTCAAGAGCAGAAGTGAGTACCAACGGCGTTCTTATCATTGACCACGGCGATGAATTGGAGACGGGAAACCCCGCAGAACACGTTTCTACCATGACGTTGATCGCCGTAACACGAGCTGGAGATGCAACAAGTTAGGGGGTCGGGTTCTTAAGGACGATGTTCGGCGGGACACGGAGGAAGGTATCTCAAACCTCTGCGCCTGACTATGATGCGATGTGTGGCCACATTAAGATGGTCTGATTGCGAAGATGTACGACATTCGAGCTGCGGAACCGGCGTAATCAAGATTGCTACAGCTTCCGTGCTTGTTTAATGGGACCGCATATTTGTCAAAGCCTTGCGTGCATCTATCGACGCTGGGATCAATAGTCAGGCCCAGGCTGATCTGTGTATGCGCTGTCGATCAGCACAGGACGACTGGGGCGAGATCCTAGTGAACGGCTGGATTCACTTGATGACGCCTGCGTAACTTGTAACTTGATCAGGATGTCAACGTTCAGGACTGAGTCGTTTGGCGTTTCAAAGAAGCGACTGTGACCGCAAGCACAATACCCTCATCTTGATGTCGCAATCTTTGGTGGTCACCTTTTTCCTGCACAATTCCTATCGGGGTAATCCGCATCGGCTTCCCCGGATTTACGATGAGGATTATCTCCTCGGATACGAATATTGATGCAACCCATCGATGGGAGGCCTGCAATACACAGTCAGGATTTCCATAGCACTCGTTGATCAAGCGCAATGCAATACGGACATCCCAGGTTTCGAGCCAACCACACTGTCCAGAAAGCATCCCAGACGACCTGTCGGGGCGGTCAACCCACCGCGCCGTCGTGGACGAATCAAATCGCGATCTAGAAACGTCAGTATGTACCAGAAAATACGCTCACGTCGAGGCCGTATCTGACGATTCGGAGAAACAGGATGCATTGAACAGCACCAAGGGACGGTGCAGAAGCGAACCCGAGGTGCGACACGCAAGCACGAATGCACTAGAGTCGATCGAGGGTGACCGCACGCAAGACGCTGCAGGAGCCCCGACTTACCATATACGGACACCGCTGGAGCGCGATGTGCAATGAGCCGAGGAGGACCTCCGAGGCGCGCCCCCATGACATTGGATGCGCTGTTTCACTTGTGATGATGGGCTGGGAGCATGTTGAGTTCCAACCCTAGGGTGCTAAGATCATTTCTGAGTACCTGAACCTGAGAGGCTGAACGAGACGAACCACACGTCAGCCAGAACGCGACATCAAACGCTTGGACATGGAGATCAGCCTACTTCCCCACTGAAGTCCTACCAAGGACGGTCCCACACAGTGCAACACAGCATGTTCTTATCGCCAGACTGACCAAGGGCCGAGTGACAGCCAGGGGTAGTGACAGGAACCCGAGCCAAGACAGGTGAAATTAGGAGACTGCTCATTAGCCCGGGGGGGAGGCTGTGATCGGCAAAATCAACAGTGCCCACGCATAATCATGTAGTCTCACGCATGCGGAACAATTCGGCGTCCTGATCAGGCGTGGACAATCTAGACTTTGGGAATGCCCCTGTGTGGGGTGAATGTCTGCCAGTGGTTGCCTGTGGCACAAATGTCAACACGCAGGCTAGACATGAGGATGGAACACCCGTGCTCGTTGCACGAGGGAGATGAGATAGCCTATTAAAGACAGGAAGTGGGTCGGCAGGATGAGACAGCCAACCTTGTTTGGCGCGTCAAATACGGATGCGATGCTCATTGTGGCGCATAAGGACAAGGAATTTATTCTGCATCGGTATTGGATACACGAATGCTGACTCCTGAGAATATTTTTCGTCGATCGAGGAAGCATGGCAGGGCTGTGAGAGGATGATGCGGGGTCTACACGGACGACGGGGACAGAAACAGCGCATTTGATGGGCATGCCAGTCCGTTGCCAGCAGTGTGAGGCTGGGTGGATCAAGGAAATCGTTTCACTTGTTGTTTGGAGGCCACTGGGGAACATTTAATCCCCCCCAGGTAAATGTGTCTGAATCGCTACTATCTTGTTATCCTTGATGATGGAGAAGAGACAAGGCTCGGTTCGTGTCGGTGAGTACCAGTGTTGAGATGTGCTTGCAAACCTTGGATGAGTGGCATCGGCGTCGTGTTTGATGCACCCACCACAGCATTTCTGAAATCGACTACTTTGTGCCGCGGCATCGACTGGACTCGATTCACTTTGTCTTCTTACCGTCGCCACAGCGACCTTCATTGCACTTCTTCTCCGCTTTCATTTCCATTGTGCAGGCAACGTCTGGTATCTCTCTTTCCTCTATATCGTTTTCTTTCTCTCCCCTCTCAAACGCTGACAAACTCCTCCCCCAGCAACCACCACTCTGTCTGGTGTAGCCAATTCCCCCACCTCCACCTCCACCACTACCACCTCCACCTCCACCTCCACCCATTCCTCAACGTCAACAACCGCACCATCGAGCGCTACACGAACGCCGTCGGCGGTATCTCAAACCACTCCGTCTTCCTCATATGAGTCGACCTCGACCCCCTCCTCTCCCACTGCCACACCGACAACCACCGTCCAATCCACGTTTACTTCCGAGGTTGAGACAACCTTTTCGTATGTTCTCACCCCTCCCCGTGTGTTTCCGCCTTTCACCATACCACCTTACTCTAGCTCGACGGACACTGCGGGCTCCGTCGTCTATGTCACCAGCACCGTTCCCCAAGTCATCACCACCTCCGTCAGTTCGAGCACAGGTGGCTTCAGCTCTAATAACACAGCTATCATCGCTGGCGCCGTCGCCGGTGGCGTAGCAGTCGTTGCCGTTTTAGCCCTCTTGATCTTCTGCATCCTAAGTCGAGCCCGCAAAAACGAGTTCGATGGCAACTTTGATCCCGATCGTGTCGTGGGAACTGACGTTGGTGGTGGCACATTCCTCCATGACGAAGTGACGTTCTTCCCTCAATCCAACCCCAACCAAAGTAGTTCGAGCATACGTCAACTCGGCAAATCGCCGTATATCCTTCTTCCTTTGTCGTTCGCGCCAAGTGGACACTCCAGCACCGAGTTTTATCCACATGGGCCTGCAGGTGCTGGCGAGGGCGACGGGGATGTGGTCGTGCATCAGGATGCGGGTAGGGCACCGAAGGAACCTGCGCCACCGAGGGAACTTCCACCACCCTACGGGTCGATTCGCGATTGAGCGCCGATGAATGTCAGTTTGATTTCCATTTCCCTTGTCATCCAAAGAGGTCAATGTCGTCATGTCATCACTGACCTCGTTTGCGTCTACTTTTGCTTTGAAAGCTGACAATGGGTCGCTTTTTCGGACGTCCCCTTTCATATTGACGAACTATAGTTTGGAAGGACTGTGAATATCTTGTACAGACGGTACCCGCGCACGGTCTCGGCACCCCGAAATGACTACCCTTCGTGTCCCATATTTTTCCTGCACCTAGAGCTCCGATTTTGTTATTTCCTGTGACATGCTTACGCCCCTCCTTGACATGGATTTGGTCAACGACACGAGTGAGTACCAATGTTGTTCGTATCATTGGCCGCAGCGTTGAACTGGAGACGGCAAGCCCCGCGGAAAACTTGTCTATCATGACGTTGATCGCCGCAACACGAGCTGGGGATGCAACAAGTTCGGAGGTCGGGTTCTCAAGGACGATGTTCTGCGAGACACGGAAGAAGGTGTCAAGCGTCTGGTGACGCGCTGTGCGGTGCTGGCATTGACGACCTGATTTTCAAAGACGTACGAACATTCGAGTTGTGGAACGCGCGTAATCAAGATTGCTACCGCTTTCGTGCTTGTTCGATGGGACCGCTTACTTGTCAAAGCCTTGCGTGTATCTATCGACGCGGGGATCATTAGTCCAACCCAGGTTGATCCTCAGTACAGGACAAGGTCCAAGTGAACGGCTGGATTCACTTGATGACGCCTGAGCGACTTGCACATCATCGTATCTTGATCAAGGCTGCAGGGCTGAGTCGCTCGGCGTTTCGAAGGAGCGACCGCACGCACAATGCCCTCATCTTGATTTCGCAATCTCTGATGGTCACCTGCTCCACACAATTCCTATCCGGGTAATCCGCATCGGCTTCCCGGAATTTACGATCAGGATAATCTCCTCGGATACGAATATTGCGACGGGTGGCTGCAATACACTCCACAGCACTCGTCGATCTGGCGCAATGCAAGACGGGAATGCCAGGTTTCGAGTCAACCACACCGCGAAGGAAGCGTCCCTGACGACCTGTCGAGGCCATCAACCCACTGCGTCGTCGTGGACGAATCCAATCGCGATCTAGAAACGTCGGTATGTACGAGGAAAAGCTCACCAGGTCATACGGTCATGCCAACGATTCGTATAAACCGGATGGAACAACGTCAAGGAAGCGATCCCGAGGCGCGACACGCGGGCACGAAGGCACTAGAGTCGATCGACGGCGTCGACGGCGCGCAAGAGGGACCCACCATATATGGACACCACTCCAGCAGAATGCTTACTTGAACTTTCTGAGACCCATCTCCCGGACGACCACGCTCATCAATTTTCGTATATAATTTCATTTGCTCATGTATGAACATTTTAGATTTTTCAGTTTACCTTGTATTCTCCCATTTGAGGTGGAGTGTCGGATATAAACGGTGCACGGTTGTACAGCCATCAGATTACCTAACCACGGACCGGAAGTGTGCCGTGCACGTGACTGGTATGCCGGCAACCTTGTTCACGAACAAATGTTGTTCTTGCTTACACCCCGATTCTTTGCGGGATAGACGAGTTGCGTGCACCCTAATTATGTTCACCCGACCCCTGCTTCGTTGAAGCACCCTGTCGCTCTGGATCTCACCGTTTGTGACCTGAACGACAGGGGAACAATCGCCATCTTCCCTGTTTGACTTGGCTGTCAATGTACCTACTGAGGACCTCTGAGGCGCGCTCCCATGACATAGGATGCGCTGTTTCGCTTGTGACGACGGACTGGCAGCATGTTGAGTTCCAACCTAGCATAATGAGATCATCTCTGGGTACCTGAACCTGGAGGGCTGAACGAAACGAACCACACGTCAGCCAGAAGGCGACGTCAAACGCTTGGACAAGCCTACTTCCCCACTGCAGTCCTACAAAGGACGGTCTCACAGTACAGCATGTTCTCATCGCCAGACTAACCCAGGGCCGAATGACGCGCCAGGGGTAGCGACAGGAACCCGAGCCAAGACAGGGGGGATTCCGAGACTGCTCATTAGCCCGCGGGGGGTGGCTGTGATCGGCAAGATCAACAGTGCCCGCGGATAATCATGTGGTTTCACGCATGCGGGACAATTCGGCGTCCTGATTAGGGTCTAGACTTTGGGAATGCCCCTGTGGGCCCCCGCACTGGGCGCTGAAATGAGGGGCGAAGTGGTTGCCTGTGGCACAAATGTCAAGGGGCAGGCTGGACATGAGGATCAATGGTGGAAAGCCCGTCCTCGTCGCGGGAGGGAGATGAGGTGACTTATTAAAGACAGGAAGCGAGACAACCGACCTTGTTTGGCACGTCAAATACGGGGACGAATATTTGGGTGCGATGCTCATTGTGGCGCATGGAAGGAATTTATTTTGAATACACGGCATATGTGAGAATATTTTTCGTCGACCGAGAAAGCTATGGCAGGACTGGGAGAGCATGGACGACGGGCACAGAAATAGTGTTGACGGGCATGCGAGGCCGTTGCGAGGCCGGGTGGATCGAGGGAATCGTTTCACATGTTGTTTCGAGGCTAGTGGGGGGCATTTAACCCCCCGAGCGTGTTGATCGCTACTACTTTGTTGTCCCTGATGATGGAGAAGAGACAGGGCTCGAATCGTGCCGGTGAGTGCCAAGATGTGGCCCAAGTTGGAGGAGTGGCATCGGCCGCGTGTTTGATGGACTCCCACCCGCTGTACAGCATTGTTTGAAATTGACCTCTTTGTGCTGCGGGAGGCACTTTCGTTCATTCCGTTTAGCATCGACTCGCTTTGTCTTCTTCCAGCCGCTGCACAGCGACCTTTTCTATTTCTCTCTTTCTCTCTGGCGCTTGTTTATGTCCTCCTCTGGGCAAATCATGAGCTCGTCTTCAGGTTCGTCCCCGGAGCAGACATCGTCTGGTATCTCTCCTTCCTCTCAATCGTTTTATTCCGCTCCCCTCTCAAGCGCTGACAATTCATCCACGCCTCCCCCAGCAACCAACACCCCCACTCCGACTGTGGAAACCAGTTCGCCCACTCCCACCGCCACCACCCCGTCCCCAACGTCAACCACCCCACCATCGAGCCCTGAACAAACGTCGTCGGCGGCAGCTCTAACCACTCCATCTTCCTCAAATGTGTCGACCTCAACCCCCTCCTCTTCCACTGCCACACCGACAACCACCGTCCAATCCTCGTTCACTTCCGAGGTTGAGACAACCTTTTCGTATGTTCTCACTCTTCCCCGTGTGTTTCCGCCTTTGACCATATCCCCTTACTCTAGCTCGACAGACGCTGCAGGCTCCGTCGTCTATGTCACCAGCACCGTTCCCCAAGTCATCACCACCGCCGTCAGTTCGAGCACAGGTGGCAGTAGCTCTAGCTCTAATAACACAGCTATCATCGCTGGCGCCGTCGCCGGTGGCGTAGCAGTCGTTGCCATTTTAGCCCTCTTGATCTTCTGCATCCGAAAACGAGCCCGCAAAAACGAGTTCGACGGCAACTTTGACCCCGACCGTGTCGTGGGACACACTGATATTGGTGGTGGCACACTCCCCCATGTCGACCTCGCAGACGAAGTGTCCCCGTTCCCTCAATCCTACCCCGATCAAAACAGTTCGAGCATGCGTCAATTTGGTAAATCCCCATATATCCCTGTTCCTTCGCCGTTCGCGCCCAGTGGACATCCCAGCTCCGAGTTCTATCCACATGGGGCTGCGGGTGCCGGTGCTTCGAACATCGATGTACAGCCTCGGCAATTTTCGCAAGCTGGACCCGCACCTCCGGGTGTTTTTATACCTCCAGTCAACATGTACGGCACTGGCCCTGAAGACTGGCACACTCCTCGTCCGGGGGTCTCTCCCCCCCCGTCGACGGTGAGCAACACCACGTCCTCCGCACGGGTGACCAAGGAACGGGAGGCGATGGCACGCGCTGGACAGGGTGTAGGGTTGGGATTGGCGACCCAGCAAGAGGTTGCCGAGGGCAGCGGGGATGTGGTCGTGCATCAGGATGCGGGTAGGGCACCGGTCGAGGAACCTGCGCCACCGAGTGAAATTCCGCCTGCTTACGACTCGATTCAGCGGGATTGAGCGCCGATAAATGTCAGTCTGATTTCTATCTCTCTTGTCGTCCGAAGAGGTCGATGTCACCACCGACCTCGCTTACGTCTACTTTTGCTTTGAAAGCTGACAATGGGTCGCTTTTTCGGACGTCCCTTTTCATGTTGACGAACTATGGTTTGGAGGGACTGATGAATATCTTGTACAGACGCTGCCCGCCCACGGTCTCGGCACCCCGAAATAACCACCCTTCGTGTCCCATATTTCTCCTGCATCCAGAGATCCGATTTTGTTGTTTCATGTCACATGCTTACGCCCCCCGTTGACGTTCAGAATGACGACGCCACGCCCGTACCGACAATACCGTATTAAAAGTCGCGTTTGATTCTAGTACCCCCCCTTTCCCCCAAACACGCATGTACATCCCAGCTAGTCCGTTTGCATCTTGCCCTCCCAGGGCCACTGTATATTCTAAACCCTCTTCTCCTACCCCTTCGGTTTTTTATTGCGTTACCTGACGTTGATTCGTTCACGATTCTGCCCTATTAATCCCCGTCCGTGACGTCCAACCTCGGGTGTGATCTCGCGATCGAAGCGAACGTGACGTTCATTGGTCAATTCTCTCAGGGCGAGCATAGACGTCCGATGCGATAGGCAGTTTGAATCCAGTGTCGATAAGTACTGTTTGGCGTTGACGGTGATATGCCATGTGTATAATATCTGATGGGGATTTATTATTAAGGGCTTTGATGGGTATATTGGACACGCCGCACCCTAGTGGGGTGTGGCGTTTCCGGTTCGATGATTGGGGCGGGATGCCAGCGATGGTGTCCGCGTGCACATCAAGGTAAGAGTGGGAAGCAGTGTATGACCGTATTTCGCTTCCGGTACCGCCCCTGATTAATTTCTGTCGCACGTCATATGAAGGGCAGTCGTAGATTATTTTCTTGATAACTGACACATGCACCTTTTGATCGAGCCGCTGTCAGGAACCCTGTGGCTAAAGTCACGCTGAAATCACGTTTGGTTGGTGTACATGAGCGCTACATATTACCTTGAGCTTGAGCCATATCTGAATCCCTACGCGTAATTGGAGTCTTCTTGACACACCAGCTTTGCACCAGCGTCCAGCACAGGATGTAACCGTTCCCGGAGTCGGGAGTCAGAGGACACGCGTAAGTATGTCACCGCTCACTGGCACGATATCAGATATCACCGACGATCTAGACAGACGCCCGCACATGCTGCTCGACGACTCGGAGTCGAAACCTCAACCGTTGCAACGTTCAACAACCAAGTTCGGGATGTCTTTCGACGGTGCGACATCGACGTTCAACGAACGACGGCAGAAAGCACGCACTGTGCGTAAGAATGATTGGTAAGGGCCTAATCAGCCGCATCAAGGTACCACTATCAATGCCGAGCGACGCGCAACAACCCCACCAATGGCAATTGCACCCGCGAATTGAAACACCAACCTGTGTGGGACACGCAAGCCGTCTGGCATCGTCACTACAAGTGTTCCATTCAGACGGGCATATACGTTCCTTGTCCAGGTTACACTGTCAACATCGCACGCTATCATCACAGACGTTGCTCTGACCTACTAAACGTCGAACACCGACCTCCAACCTCTTTGGAACGTCCATGTCTTCCGACAGCGCGATACCAACGACGCAGAAAGCATGGATGGTCGTGAAGCGGGGTAAACCCCGCGGTGCGTTGGTGCTCAAGACAGACGTACCGGTCCCGAAGCCGAAGCAGGGAGAGGTGCTCGTGAGGGTACGTGCTGCGGCGCTCAACCCCATGTCCGTACCGCCCTCTTTTACCTCTTCCTTTTCTGTGCTGACCGTTGGGCTTGCATCACACATAACTGTTTCGACCGGACGCTTCATAGAGGGTTCAAAATGATGGGTACACTGCCAAACGTCTTGTCCAAGCGACCGCACCCCACAGAGCATGATCTTGCGGGCGTGATCGTCGACGCCAACGGCACGTCGTTTTCCAACGGGGACGACATCATTGGATTTATTCCCGTTCGTAAGTCCCGTTCCACTTGCCCCTATTTCCATTTACAACGCTAACATCCCGACTGTGACAGCCCTCCAACTCAGCTCCCGCCAGGGCGCACTCGCTCAATACGTCACCCTCCCGGAAGACAACGTCACACCCAAACCCGCGAAACTCAGCTGGGAAGAATCTGCAGCTCTCCCTCTTACCGCACTGACCGCGGTCCAAGCTCTCCGCCTGGGGGGATACGACCCCGCACGTGCGCTCAGCCCCACGGCCACACCATCCCCAACCCCCACCAACCAAGAATCGATCTTCATCAACGGCGGATCGACGTCCGTCGGCATCTACGCGATCCAACTCGCCAAGGTCCTCTCGCTCCGTGTGACCGCCTCCGCCTCGGCGCGAAACGAGACGTTGGTGCGTGACCTTGGTGCGGACACGTTCCTTGATTATACCGCCCGCCCGCTCGCCGAGCAGCTCTTGGCGAACCCACCGGAGGCGCGGTTTGGCATGGTATTGGATGCGGTGGGGTCGGTGGACACGGGGCTGTACGTTAAATCGGGGGCGTACGTGAAAAAGGGAGGTGTGTATGTGACGACGGGACCGTGGCCTGATAAAGGGGGATGGTTGGGTCTCGTGGGGCGGTGGACAGGCGCGTTGTTGAGACCGTCGTTTTTGGGAGGTACGCCGACGACGTGGAAGTGAGTTGTGCGGTCGGGCGAGTTCTGTGTGATGGATGCTGACCTTTTTTGTCACCCTGGGCAGGCTCGTCAATGTAGAGAATAACAAGGAGGATATGAAGACGTTGTGTACGTTGATCGAACGAGGTGGGTTTCCCGACTCGAGCTTGTGCACATCGTTGACTTGGCGTCACTCTGGGAAACAGGCGCACTGCGTCCTCGCGTGGATTCAACATATGAATTTGGGTCAGCGCTGGAGGCGTACGATAGGATAATGACAGGTCGGGCGACAGGCAAGGTCATTGTCAACGTCGAGTGACGCGTGTCATAGTTTGGGCCAAAGTTAACGACGTATGCATATCCGTGTACTTTGCAGATCCAGTCCTGGATCCACACCTTTTCATATGTAATCACTTGCGTAGGTACCATCATAATCGCGTTTAATGGCCACGGCGCGCACCAACACACGTTCCGATTCTCGACACGATCCGCGCGAGGCGAGAAAGGAGATGCAAAATACATGTAACCCACTAGTCCACAGAGACACCCTTCCCTCTCAAATCATTCTTGGCGTCATTGATCTCCTGCAGAGTGACGCGGCGTGAATGCGAATAAGTCCAGCTCGTATCCGAACACAACCACGCGTCGAACAAGCTCACCTCGAGCAACGCATGATACGCCTCTGGACAATCTTGAAACGTAAAAAGACCCCACCCGAGAGAGGCGAGGGAGTAGGCGCCGAAAGCGACGAGTAGCCACCAAGGGAGCTGGGTGGGTTAGCGTCGGCTTTGTCTCTCTGCATGGACTGGAGGAGGCGTGCGTACGACGGGTAAGAGTTGGGCGAGGACGTCTGGCTTGAGGAGGGGGATGGGAAGGACGGCGAAGAAGGCGAGGAGGTAGATGAGGATGGAAGTAGAGGCGTAGATGGCGACGCGGTGTGCACGGGCCATCTTGAAGCGAGCGTCGAGCGTGGATCGGGTCGGACGAGTGGCGATGTCAAAGCTCCTCGTGGCAGACGTGACGCCGAACGTGGCAGTGCTGACCCCTTCAACTCCCACACACACTACGAATGCTGCCAGTCTCATTGGGGAACTCATCAGAAAGCCAGCCAGTTGGCACACGCTTGTCTGGCCCGGAACAACCTGTGCACACTACCCCCCACTGCCCACCCAGACCTCGGCTCCTCTTCCCGAGTCGACGTGGATAACACCCTCCCACACCCACCCAAGCGCACTCACCTGCAGTTTGCTTTACCATCCGAAGGGGCTCTTCCTCCCGCTTGGGACCCTCATAAGAAGTTCAAGACATTGATCACGACCGTAGGTCTGTACTGTGTCGCGGACACGCTTCGTTGACGCGTGGCATGCAGATCTCCGCAAAGAAGTCTCAAGAAGTGGAAGAACTTTATGAACGTCGCAAGTGGGAGCTTGCCAGGACAAGCCGCGATGTCATTGCTGCACAAGTCAAGTATCGCCGCCTTCGTCTTCAAGAAATTGACGCCATGCGCATCATTGCGGTCGGAGAGTTGGAAGAGGCAGAAGGCCGTTTGCGAACAGCGGACGCGCAGATTGGAGAAATGGAGCCTCCTGTGCATACCGGTGGCACATCACTAAGCGACTTCGGTATCACGCTAAGTGGTGCAGAACGTGACAGCGACAGTGAATTCTCCTCACAAGCTACTGACACAGCCTGGAAATCACCTACTCCTTCCTCTGATGACGACCATGATACCTGACTTATTCAGTAACCAAGTACATGGTATTGTCATCTACTATGTGATGTACCAACTTGAAGTACTGGTACTTTAGGTTTCAACTGTGACTTGCCTTGTTTGTTTTCCACGGCCTCCACATTGATCAGATGAACATGGAGAAGATCACGATTCTGCAACCTAAACAATAGACACATTCCTGAAGAGTAGGAGGCAAAGCAAAGCAAATCCACTAAAGCATCACAAAGCAAACACAACGCAGGGTACACGCTGCACGCTACTGCCGCGCGAGATCCCTCTCCGCCTTGGCCCTCGCAGCACTCTCCAAATCGGCAAATGTCCCGCTCTTGAGACACATGGTCCTGAATATACCATCCTCCTTTTGGATCAAGTTGAGCGGCGTGTCAAACTCGGCAATCTGTGCGTACAACTTCAGCACCCAAAACACGCTCGATGATCGGAACGCAAAACCCACCTCGCCCTTGTCCAACACGATCAACCGATCGTAATCGATCACCGTCCTTAACCTATGCGCCACTACACCAAACCGCCTCGTCAACACACACATGCAAACGATCAGGATAGACGCACCCGTCAACAACAGCGAATCCCCAAACTCCTCCCTAATTGTCGCCTGAATCTTGGCATCCGTCTCGAAATCAATACTACTCGTCGCTTCGTCGAGCACGATGATCGCGCTCCGTCTCAACAATGCACGTGCCATCGCGATCAGCTGTCGTTGACCCTGTGAAAAGTTGGTACCGCCCGTAGAGATTTGGGTGTCGAGCGTAATCGTCGTCTTGCCGTCTACATCGGTCGTGGCCGTCGAGGCTATGGTCGAGGTACCATCTCCATCAGGTGTCGACGCGCCACTGGGCGTCCGAGAGTGACGTTGTGATTGGTAGCCACTTTCGCTGAGCATTTGAACCCGGTAGAGAACATCCAGACATTCGGCATCATCATGTTCATCTGCAAGAGAAACCATGAACACCAGCACGTCGTCCAGTCGTACCCAGAAGCACTCACTGAAAGGATCTAGGTTATCCCTCAACGTCCCAGAAAATAGTGTCGCATCCTGGGGAATGAACGTCTACATGTCCAGTTAGCCTTGAGTTCGTCTATCCAGACAACTCCAAACACTCACCACGCGTGATCTCAAATCATGGATGCCAATCTTTGAAATGTCAATCCCGTCAATCATGATCCTTCCCTGCACTGGATCCACGAATCTCAAAATACTCATGGCCAACGTCGACTTGCCACTACCTGTCCTTCCCAAGAGACCTATCCGCTCCCTCGCACCAAGATGGAAGGAGACATTCTTCAACACTGGCGGAAGCTCCGGGGCATACTTGACCACCAAATCTTCGACATTGATCAACGGGTTCGAGCTCGTGCTCGAGGGCCAGTAAGCGGGTGGACGGTTCGATTCAATGACGGCAGGTGGTTCTTGGGGAAGATCGAGATACTCGACGACACGCTCAACCGAGCTAGTTGGGAAAACGTTGGTACACGCAGAACTAGAGCATATAGGGAGACATACTTCAAATCAAGCTCGAGAGCAGTCCAGAACCGACATGCCCAATACACGCTCATCGTAAACGTCGTCGCACTCGTGATACAAAGACCAGCAGTACCAGCCGAGACGTAACCGGAGAGTGCAAACAGAGTGGTTATCAACACTGCCAGACCACCGAGTGTGTCAAAATTGAGCAGCAGCCATCGGTTCGTCATCCAGAAATTGTACCACATCTACGGATTCACGTGTCAACTTTTGTAGGTGGACAAGAGTGAGGAAGCGCCGACCTTTGTCGTCACGTCGATCTTATCGTGCAAATCATCCAAGAACCGACGCTCCGCCGAGAACGCACGAACAGTCACGATACCCTCGAGCAACTCTCCAAACCCAGAGAAAATGGGTGACCGAGAGTTGGACTCCATACGGCGGAGATCGCGGCCCGTGTTCAAGTATCCAATAGCTAGCAGGCGATAGAAGTACCCGATAATGACAGCGGGAACGAAGAACCACGGAAACACGACGCTACGAACGGACACAACGCAATGAGCTTCATTATCCAAAGAGTAAGAGAACCACGCACGCAACCGTGACAATGGCAGCGGCAAAGGAGGCCAGAGACGAGTTCACGGCCGACAGTGAGCTCGCCAAGTTATTGTCTATCGTCTCAATATCCTTGCCAAACCGGTTCAGCATACGACCTATTCCCTCCCCCATCAGCCAACCAACGAAATGAATCACGTTTGATATTCAGCACTCACCTTGAGGTGTGACATCATGCCAACGCATCGTAGCTCTCACCACGCCCTCCAATAGCTGCTTGAAAATCAGCCTCGACGCCCTCAACGCACCCGTGATCTGCACTGCACTCGACACAATGCCGACGATCGCCGTCGCGAAACCAATCGCACCATAAACACCGACGTAAAACAGCGGGTCCTCGTTCGCATCGGGAAGAGTGAACCACAATAGCTTATGAGAGGCCTGAACGTGGTAATAGGGATTGGAGTAGTGCGCAGCGTCGTGATAAGGAAGAAGGCCGCTCATCAGTACTTCATTTTCCGTCAAGGCAGTCGAGGCGAAAGCATATGGCACAGGCGCAGTGCCATTACCATATGCCTGACCCCATTCCTAAACACGTTGTAAGTATCGGAAGCAGTCTCTCAGTCAGCAGCGCGACTCACCCGAACCCAAAGCTTCTCAGAGACCCCCAAAAACTGCGAACAGACAATCAACACACTCAATATGAACCACGTCCAATACGACCTGGGTAACGATCATGTGAGTCGCCTCTACCTTCAGTCGACAGGAAGAAATGGCTCACGAAGCCTTTAGATACGCTTGGTAGACCGACCACTTGACACCGCCGCTCTCCCTATGCTCGTCCTTGATCAGCTTTCTCGGCTTCTTCGACCCATCCTTTGCAGGCTCCGCAGGACCATCCACAGGCGCCTCGCTCGCAGCGACAGGCTCTTCCTGCAGTATCTCTGCTTCCGCATCCTGAGTGATATGCTCCAAAACACCTTTGGCGCGCAAATCCTTTACTGTTCCTTGGGTATCAATCCGGCCATCAAGCACTCGCACTAGGTAGTACGCTCCAGGGAGGACGAGTTCGACATGATGTGTAACAAGGATCTAGCGCATAGATCAAGTACACATCTGGGTCCCAAAGGGCTGAAACTCACGACTGTGCGGTTGGCAAGTAGAGGCCCGCGTAAGAGCTTTTCGTACAAGAATCTCGCGGTGTGGCTGTCCTACACGTCATAACGCAATCAGCAAGCCATCACAAAAAAAGTGGCAAGAAACATACGACGGCACTCAAGGGGTCGTCCAACAAGACGTATTTCGTGCGAGCGTAGACAGCGCGAGCAAGCGCGACACTAGAAACAGCGATTAGTGTACCCCATATGTCTATACGCACGATCCCTAAACTCACCGGGCCTTTTGTCCACCAGACAAACTCACGCCCCTAGACGGGACATTCAATACACTGCAGGTATTTCCTTGAACGAAACCCACCTTGCGCCAATCTCCGTCTGGTCCCCATCTTCGAGAATATCCAAGTCAGGTTTCAAGGCACAACATTCCACGACTGCATTATATCTTTCCTCGTCGTATGGGTACCCAAAGAGAATATTGTCCTTGATCGATTGGTGTCGCAGCCAGGGCGATTGTGCAGCATAAGAGATGGCGTGCATGTTGCCATGTTGATCGATGTTGGAGGTGTTCTTGGACATGATGAGTTTTCCGTTGGTGATCGTCATTTCACCCAACAATGCCAGCTAAGACAATATCCACGTAAACACCTTGACTGGTCTCGCGAACAAAGGCTCACCAGTAACGCAGACTTGCCACTCGCAGTCGGACCGGTGATCAGCGTTAGCTCGCCATCAGGGAATCGCACCGATATATCCTTCAGTTCAAATTTGTGATCTTCGATCCCGGACCCGCCCGACAGACTCTCCACATCAACAACCGTTGCATCGCTTTGGCTCCGACTGACATCTGCGTCCGACCCGCGATTCTTAGTGTTCGCGTTCTGCTTGCCTTTTCCCGCATCCTTGGTCTCTTCTTCTGGTACTTCGTTCCACTTGAACGTGCCACCAACAATCGCAAGACCATCGTCTACGGCGAGCGAATCTGCGGGCACGCGAGCACGCTTGATAGACGACACTTGTTCTGTCACTTCCTCTTCTCCTAGATACGTCTCGATTCGTTTCAGTGCTACACCGGTCTGATTACACAAAGAAACGAGTGAATAAGTAGCCATTCATGTACACACGCATGATGGGCATACCTGAAGTATTTGGACAAGCCAAGCAGGGATGATATTCAATGGCTGGCTGTTAGGTGTGAATAAGAACGGAGGTGAGTTACAACTAAATTTCGACATACCGAATCATGTTAAACAATGTGATAGAAGTGAATGCGACTGAAACTGTCAGCTGGTTGCCCTGGTACACATACGCAAAGAATGAAATGAGAGAGACGAGAATAGGCGCCGAAGTCCATATAGCGGAGAACATGATCGAGTTGAGACGGGCTGGATGATTGCGGTAATGTGGTCGCATTGGAAGGTTGTCTCAGTGATTGATCACGGACAGGAATAAAAAGGTGACCTACCCTTAATCATCCAACCTATTTCGACTTTTCTTGCATCCACCGCCCGGTCAATCCATCGTTCCTCCCAAGCAAAGAACTTTATGAATTTCACGGCACTGATGAGTTCATTCAGAACTCCCATACGCTTATCACGGGATGCAGCGACGCCTTTCTGGATGCGGATGCTGCGCTTCATCACGAAGCTGTTCAGAGGCCATCCGACAAGCACGACAATAAATCCTGCGAAAGCAGAAAGGCCAAGCAGGCTACGCAAAGGATGAGCCCGTGGCCTGCAAGATACCAAAGAAGACATACTTGTACAAAAATGTAGAAGCAATGATGATTTCCAAAGGAGCTGAATTATGGCTATTGCGTGAATGTCGGATATCGCGTACACAGCCCGACTTACCTCCGTAGATGAGATACATGCCCGAAGCCATCATGGCGATCCTATTGGCATCAACGGCCATGAGATTGACGATCTTGCCAACATCGGCACCAGCCTTGGGTTCATCTCCAGATGGGTTCTCAGAAGGTATGATACCCGCCTTCTTGTCTGCGTCTTCTTTTACTTTGTCCTTGTCAACGATACCTGAATAGTCCCTGCGCTTGAGGGCCTTGTCGTAGATGGAGGCCATGAGCTCAGTGCGCATTCGCGTGGCAGCACGTCTGCCATACCAAAGATGTTGAACGTCTGTTTCAGCCTGTGTTTGGACTTGTTATATGCAGCAGACATGGAGGAAAGAAAACGATGTACTTTGAGTACCGTACAAAGGAATGCGAGGAACGCATAAATGTATGCCATTGCACGCTGATCCTCGGTAGGATTGTTCTCAATGCACTCCAGAATGACCCTGATGGATAAGTTAGCCGACAACGCGTGAATGCAAAACTGACTCACTTGAGGAAGAATGGAGAGGCATAGGTGAACACGACGCTGACAAACGTCAGGGAAACGTCGAGGCTAGGAAACGGTGAGAAGAGATAAACAAAGAACGCGAGATGCGCACATGAGATCTAAAGAGTTTGCCCAGAAAAGACGACGGAGAAGCGATGCCCCCCTGAGAAACCATCAAAAACTATGCTTGCACAGGAGGGCGCAAAGTAACTTTACTTGATAGTAGTGAACTTGATGAATACGGGGCGGGAATGCGACGTTGGACTGAGATCCCAGACGTCTTCCTCGCTCATGGTGGTGTTGGTACCGCGCTGGATGAGCGGGTAAACCCAGCTGAAGGTAACCCATTGGAGGATGGTAACATAGTCTTCTGGGGAATACTTGACGGACTAGGCGCATATATGAAGGTCAGGGACGCGTGAGAGGGTGGGTGCATGAGACTCACGATGTCTTCTTTGTTGATGCGACTACTCGGGAGCCGCATAGGCATTGTTGAGACGAGTGCAAGTTCGATGAGGATAGCGAGCAAGTTGAATATCAGGCCGGCAAGTTCGATGCGGGGCTCCAGAGGCACGTGGAAAACCTTGTGATCGTAGATGACACCGCCGAGAGCGATGACGCCAAAGACGAGATGAGCGAGATACAGGAAGAAAAGGTCAAAGTGCGCGGTCGCCTTGGGCCAGAAAACGGATTTGGATACACCATAGACCCAGGTCGAACCAACCAAGATAGCGCAGACACCCGTCCAGGTATCGATTTCGTGCGTAACGAGGATGTATGCGCCGGCAGACAGCCAAAGAAGTGCTTGGACGAGTGCAGCGAAGGCGAGTGCGACGGTGCGCCAGAGGGGGACTGCGGAGTCGGCGACGGCGTCGTCTGGGATGGGTCCACCAGCATCCAAGGTCTCTGCCTCGCGGAGAGTGAGAAACTCGTCCAAGGGCGACCTAAGTGCGCAGCCGAACTTCCTCGCGAAGGCGGGGAGCGGGAGCGGGACGGAGAGGAGACAGAGGGCGGCGACGAAGACGGCGGGGGCGAGCGCGGCCCAGGATGCGCGGATGCACGGGTCGGACAGGTCGAGCGGACTCGACCCAGCGCAGAGCTGGAAACGGTCCATGATCAAGAGTACCGGTTTTCAACTTTATTTACTTAAACTCGGCACCGCGAATCGGACGAAACACCAGCAATTTGCACAGATTGCTTACTAATCCATCCTTGTATTCTTTCCAGCCGACAGCGACGACGACGACGACGACGACGATGGAATCCCTCGACTTGAACGGACTCGAAAAGTCCCTCCCCGCATCCAACTTTGAAAAGGCGGAAAAGGAGCTCCTCAACAACTTCAAAGGTCCTTTCTCGCTCGCTAGTGCCCTCCCACCCACTCATATTCTTCCCCAGCTGCCGCACTCAGCATCACAACCCTCTACAGATCCTCGCGACATGCTTCAAAGCGCGCCTACAATGCAGGCTACGCATCAGCCTGCCAGGATCTCATGATCATGATCCAGCAGGGCGTCTCCGCAGGTGGCATCGCCCCCTCCGACAACAACGCACACAGCGGCGAGATGACAGTCGGCCGCATTTTAGACTGGATAGAGGCGAGGATGGAGGCGGTCAAGTCGCGAGAGGAAGAAGAGGACGAGGACGAGGAGCGCGACAAGGAACGTGAACGCAGAGTCACCCCGCCATCCACCCGCTCAGATGTACACAAGAACACCCACTCGTTCCCGTCTGGCTCGTCTCAGAAACCATCCCAGACATCATCTAATTCCTATAGACCAGACGGTGGCCCTGTAAGATACCATCCATCGAATAACCCTGTTAAATCACTCACTCCACATCAGCCAGCGCCCGCCCCGCTCACACCACATTCCCCCGTCTTGTCGAATAATATCAATCTGCCAAACCATCCATCGTCCCCATCACCCACCCCCACCAGGCCAACCATCACAACCACCAATTCACGTGTCACTAAAGCACGTCCACCAAATGCACGTAAAGACATTTCCGACACTGCATCCATCCCGTTGACATCATCCACCTCCTTCCCCCTCGCTTCCTCCGAGAATGTCTTTCGTGTCCCCGCAATCACCCCGTTAACCACACTGCCTGACTCTGACTTTTCTGCGGGCGCCAAACGCAGACATGCAGTCATGATGATGCTAGATGCAACCCCATCGACGGCTGCCCTCGATGTCCTCCCGCCTTCCGGTAGCAGCACTCCTTTAACAGTCAATTCCACTTCAGGAAATTCAAGGAGACGGACAAGAAGCCAACGTTCCACTGGTCACGTGCAATTTCCCCAATTGGGTGACTCGATGGATGTAGAAGAGGACGGCCCGCAACGCAAGCGCATCGCTAGACGATGATCCAGGTGGGCCCGCTCATCCTCGCTCCCCGGTGCGATAGAGATGGTCTCTTCACCGTTTATTTATCACTCAATACACTGTTGTTTGTTCAATTAGTTGGTTTCCCCGCATTCCACCCTCCCAACCCCCATGAGTATGAACATGACCTTATTACATCTCTACACTTCACCCAGTGTTTCTAGCATGTCCTCTTACGAACGTACCTGTATTGTCACCCATGTGTCCCAGGTTAAATTATCATGTACCTTTTCTTTCATCCACGTGATACCATGACCCGTCTTGTCAAGGAGTGTTCCCAGATAGCTTCCTTGGACGTCAATCCGATGTGTATGGTTGCATTTCCCCCACGTATACGAGGGCTGTTGCAGACCCACTCACGGATCAGCCAGCTCACATTTCGGAGCCGATGGAAGGAATCGCTGGCCATTCCAGTAATATGATTGCCATTGTTGGCACTGTACCCGTCGTCAAGTGCGCCAACTGAACGATGTTCCACCTATTCAACTCCACATCCAGGAGTCCAATTCTTACGAGCAATAGTTTGATGCGAACAATGCCCTGTAGTTCCATACCTCTGTCCGGCCCCTGGACGTGAGACGTAGAACTGACGAGGCGCAGGTAGGCCGCATGCGCTTGCTCAACCCATGTATTTATCGAAACGCGTGTTACATATAACCTGACGAGTTCGCCCACGGTGAGCCCATCTTTTGAATCAGTGGCCAGTCCATAGATTACGTGTCATTACTGTAACGCGAGTAGTCCTTTCAAGTTCGTTCTGCTTGCAATAAGGGTGACTTATTGTTTATTTTCCATAACCTTTGGTTCCCATCGCATTCACCGGTCTTTCTATCCTTGACTAGCCATCGAATCCCTGAACAGTGAATATACGAGCCACGATATTCCCTATAGGAGTCCGAAAGCGGTGTGAATGTTTACGAATGGGACTCGGATGCTTTTGGGAAAAGTGCTGTGCAGACATGCACCAGGAAAGGAGCGGCGATGGCCCACAAGGGACGCACGAGTCACGGAACCTGCATCATCCATTCGCCTCGTCCACATTATCAAGGTCATTCAATGTACGCGGATTGGAGCGGCGTTTGACCGACTCTCCCGGATGAAATGCGTGAATGCTTTAGAGATGAAAAGCGGTTTCAAAGACCGGATATCCACGCAGCTCGCGAAGATCCAAAGGATCGTGTGTATCCTCTCCAAGGTTGAGCGGCATCGCGCGGAGAGAAAGGCAGGGGGAAGCTAGCAAAAGGGCGCTACCCAACCAGCTTCATCTCGGCATGGAGTGCGCACAGGGTTGGAGCATAGCCGCGGCGAAATTGGTACTGGTGAAACCCGATGATATCATTGTGAGCGGAGGAACTGAAGAGGGACGCGAAGGAATCTGGGTCAAGTTGCCCGACTATTTCAAAGTCCATGCAAACGGCATGCGTATATTGACACCCGCTACAGTTGCAGACGCCGAGTTCGTACTAGCATAGATGTAACTTGGCACCATAACTTGAAATATAGAATCAACTATTGGCGTACTGTTGTGAGGGAATGACCTTTGTTTTAGCAGACATACTGAGGGGAAAGGATGATCACGCACGCAGAGCTCGTCAGATTCAAGAACACCACTCCCAACGTCGAAGAGGATAATTGTGCGCATGCGATCTCATACGTCGCACGGTTGTTTTTATGTCGGCGCGGTGGTTGTATCCGTGTCAAGCTCAGCCACACGAGTTGGACGGGGGTAACCCCACTGGCGCTATTTCCTAGGCCAGGCGTGCAAGCGCGATACATTCTGAAGCTTGAAATTTGAAACTTGAGCCTGGAACGAGACATCGTGAACAGAGTGTCTGCTGAGTTCACGACGCAAATTGGTATTCTGGGTGGAGTGCCATGGATCGAGCTCACCTATTTTGTGGTCTCGATCGACTGGTATTTGTTCAGAGTAAAATTGAGGGGAGGTTCCATCGAAAATGCCATTGTGTCGGTGAACGTGTTTACTGGGAAGAAAGCCAATGGCAAGTAGCGGTGCCCCGCTGAAGAAAAACAGGATGGCAAAGGAAGGCGCTGGGGTTCAAAAAAACCAACAAGTTGTGGCACGTGGAATTTTGTTTGGAGGGGGGACCCCATTGAGCGGAGTTGTGCTCGCCAAGAACGGAGCAGTTGGCACTTGCTCGCACAGTTGCACCTTTCCTTCCCCCCCTTCGTTCCGACAACGAACTCGCCATTAATTGCACGGTTCTTCAATTTCCGTCCAAAGAACAGCGACGCTAGATTTTCTTCCGTCCAGAGAACGCTCACCATCTTGACGGGCATCAAGTCGTCCGCCCTTGCGCACTACGCCAGTCGCTCCTTGCGCACAGCAAAAAATCCACAGCGCCGACAGACCGAAGGCGGGTCATCTTGCGGAACTTGTCGACGCAACCGAACGGTGAAAAATTCCATGCTCTTGATCGTAGCAAGTCATACACACGTCTCGTTATGTCGACACCTACTGGTGCCACGCTCGCGCCAGTTGCGACTTCACAGCGTTTTTATTCACCACCCGAGGGTGGAGGTGGAGGTCACGGCACAATTCCAGGGGGCGCCGGGGGTTTAGCCATGTCAGACTCTTGCGTGAGTGTCTTGATTCACTCCAATGCAATCATACGACGGAGGGGACATCTGGTTGACTGGTTGATGAATTCTTTGCAGTCAGTGGCAAGTCCACACTGGTGTCGGATCTCCCCGGTTGCCTGAGGTGGCGAAGGGGGGGGAGGGGGGGTTGCAGTTTTGCAGTCATGCTACCTCACACGAACGTCTTGCTGATTTTTGAAGAGCTTGACGGGGCACACGTTGAGTTGCACACTTGGATCATCGTGGTTTTTGGATGACTTGCCTCGTTCAAGCGTGATGTGACAAGTCCCCTGTCTGTGACAATGTCACGTCTCAACTTCCCACCTGTGTACGTCCCGCTCCCTCAGGTTGCGTCAGGTTTACAGTTATCAGTATTTAAATCTATGCAGACGTTTGAGGCGTACCATTTCTGTCGCTGGAACGCTTGATGATCAGTGCACCTTGTGACCATCCTTGACTAGCGCAGGGCACACAATGTTCTTTCTCTAGCCGGCGGTGTTCCAATTTCGAGCGGTCTAGCCAGTCCCAAGACCTTCGTCAATGTAAGGCTTTTGGAGCAAATAAGGACCTTGATTCGTCGAGTCTCGTTAGAAATTTGCCAACAAGCAGCCCTGGTACGGCGCGCGGCTGCTTGTTGACATCGTTCTGCGGAAGCAAAATGACGCAGTATAAATGAAGTAGTGGCTGTCACGAACCGAGTTCCGCAAGCTTATGCGCGTTTGGTGCGGTCTTGCCGTCACCTCGCCCTGGCGGGACACGGAGTCTGAGTTCAACTGCAAATGGGGCCTCTATTTTTTTTCTCTCCCTTGTTTTTGGTGGCTTGACTTGTTCCGTGTCTTGGTCTATCATTCGTTCTTGCTACCCCATCAACAGTCAAATGGATACTTCACGTCTTCCCGCTTACCGTTCATCATACCTGTTAAGATTCCATCCTTACCCAAGAACGAAGCTGTCAGCTCGTGAGAGGATCGTGGTGGGATACCTTTACCTCGCTTTCTGATGCTGGGAAATACTTATCGTAAGTTTGCGTCGAACAGGTCTCAGCATGGGAACCTGAGTCCCGTGAACCGCTTCAAACTAACTCCGTACACCTAGTGAGCTTTTAGCTTGGATCGTCTGTGGTCTCTGAACAGACGTCGGATCTAGAAAAGCGACATTCCGTTTACCCCAGACCAAGCTACTCCTGGAACCGAGGTTCATAATGAAATCCAGTTGCGCCAGCGACGTTTGAGCGTGTCTTCCCTCGTTGTTGTGAGAGATCATCCCCTGTTTTCGCAATCGCGCACTCAACATTCACCGGCTCTAGGACATTGTGCTCTTATGCATGAAAAAGCTGTTTTTTTAAGATGACTGGTTGCGTCTGCTCATTCACGTCCGGAACGCGTCCAATTAATTGTGGCGTATATGACGCGCCTGGCTACATTTTCCTACCACCTTTCGATGTAACATAAGCACAGTCGTTGGAAACTACCGATTAACAATATGGCGTCCATAATAGAAACATGTCAATGGAAAGTAGTTGCACCTCAGAGCCTGAATCCGATGATCGTCTTTTGCCAGCCTGCACAATGGCCACCTCGGCGTCGATGAGGACTTCTCGCAAGGAAGCGAGAATTGTGTTGTGCTTTTGTTGTTGAGGTACACGCCAACTGCTTGAGCCAATTGACGCTCTAGGGCGGTTAGTGGAGCATCGTTGAAGATAGCATCGCCAGATTTGCACTGAGGTAACGCGAGCTGGTGCTTCGCGACGAGGATCGGTAACATGGTATTGAACATCTCTGGAATGCTCAGTGATTTGATGATTTGCTCGCGCCGAAGAGGACTTGCCAGTGGGTCGCTGTTCTTGCTGCGTCTAGTCCATGCTCTGACAGTAGCAATAACACCAGCCACAGCGAGGACTCACAGGACAGTGACGGACGGTCATGCACCATCAACGTGACTTGCTCTGTCAGTACTTTTTGTGCGATACGATGTTCTGGAGACGCCTGGCAAAGATCAGAATCGCAACGGCGGAAAGAGCGTACCTGGTGATCGCGCACAATAGAAGATATCTTCTCAACAGGAAACAACTTGATCAATTTGAGATGTTTCTCCACGTCCAGATCGCTAGCCTCCATGAAGAACCACAGTCGTCGAATAGACATTGAGAGTCCTAGAAAAAGGCTGGACAGACCTGGTAGACATCAAAAGTGAGTCAACTGGTCGAGTCGTGTTCCGCAAACTTATTCCCCTACGACGTGGTCAAAAGTGGCGTTGTCAGCGTAAAACCTTGCTCCCTTGCGACGTCTTGGCGGGAGAGTGGACCATGTTCAACGTTTGTTCACGCGTTCTGCACCAGAGAGAATGTCTCCCCGTTGGTTAGATCTACCGATGTGAATGGTGCATGATGCACCAAGCACCACTCCCTCCTCCCATCATCGTTGCAGCCTGGAAGCAGTTCACAGTTATTGCACAATGACATACGACGAATGCTCGTGCCTCGCTCGTGGGTAACTTGGACCTCTTGGACATCGACGTTAGACAAACCTATCCTCGGGATGGCGCCACCATGCTGCTACAACCTTTACACCGGTTGCAACCACACAGGGGTGCATCATGAGACTCATTTGCTGATGCCGGCCATGCTCGGCCACGTCGGAGGAAGATAGGTAAAATCCGTTCGCAATAATAGGCCGCCGGATTCCGGCGATTTGGGGATTTTGACCAATCAAAAAATGCGAGATTATTGAATTTGAATTTGAAAGAGAAAATAAACCTTGAAATAAACTTGAAGAGTCTCTCTTCATTGACCTCCCACGAGCACCCATCGATCGTGACATGGACTTCATGTACCGCCATCCTAGCTTAGACGAACTACAGCACTGCGCACTAGAAGATATCGGTACTCGATTTCCTAATGAACCCATCGCACGAACAGATGCTGTCCGAGCATCCCGAGTCTCATCGTTCACCAATGAGCTTTGCACACGGTCGTTCCGCATGCTCTTCAACTTCAAGCTTCACTCACTATCCTCGGTCCTCCCAATTTGCGTTCTTGACCTCGTGCAGGATAAGAAACGTGCCGGACTGGACTTTCGCTGGCGCAGATGAGCGTTGCTCCACGAAAATCGACGTACTAATGGTGATGAGTTATTATCACCTACGACACATCACCATTAGTACATCGATTTTGTAGCAAAGGATTTGTGGCCGTCGCGCAATCTGGATTGCCTTATCCACGCACTAGGATACCAGCAGCCAGCTGATTCGATAGTGTGGAGAGCGACGTGAATCGCCACTATCTTCTTGACTTGACAATCGCAGTATGAAGACGCGAATGAGTACCTGACAAGGTCTCTCCTTCACCGAGTTCAGTTTTTAGCTTTTGCAAGGTCACGACTTTGACGATCTGTACAGAACCCGCGAGTGCATCATGCACCATTCAAATCGGTGGATCCAACCAATGGGGAAACATTCTGTCTGGTGTAGAACTTGTAAACAAAAGTCCACTCCGGCCAAGACGTCGCAAAGGAGAAACGTTTTGCGCTGACAACGCCACTGTTGACCACATCGCGTCAAATCGGTAGATACAACCAACGGGGAAACATTGTCTCTGATGCAGAACTCGTGGACAAACGTTGAACATGGTCCACTCTCCGGCCAAGATGTCGCAAAGGAGCAAGGTTTTACGCTGACAACGCCACTTTTGACCACATCGTAGGGGAATAAGTTTGCGGAACACGACTCGACCAGTTCACTCACTTTTAATGTCCACCAGGTCTGTCCTCCCTTTTCTAGCGATCTGGACGTGGAGAAACACCTCAAATTGATTACGTTGTTTCCTGTAGAGGAGACATCTTCCGTTGTGCGCGATCATCAGGTACGCTCTTTCCGCCGCTAGGGTTTTGATCGTTGCCAGGCGTCTCCAGAACATCGTATCGCGCAAAAAGGACTGGCAGAGCAAGTCACGTTGATGGTGCATGACCGTCTGTCACTGTCCCGAGTCCTCGCTGTGGCTGGTGTTATTGTTATTGTCAGAGTATGGACCAGACGCGGCAAGAAAGCGACCAAAGTCCTCTTCGGCACGAGCAAATCATCAAATCACTGAGTGGTGATCCCACTGAGTATTCCAGAGATGTTCAATACCTTGTTACTGAACCTCGTCGCGGAGCACCAGCTCGCACCATCAACGTGTGGATCTGGCGATGCTATCTTCGACAATGCTCAACTAATCACCCTAGAGCGGCAGCACGTCAGTTGGCTCAAGTAGGTGGCGTATACCTCAACGACAAGGCACAGCACGATCCTCGCTTCCTTGCGAGAAGTCCTTATCGACAGCGAGGTGGTCATCGTGCGGGCTGGCAAAAAGCAATCACCGGATTCAGGCTCTGAGATACAACTACTTTCCATCTTTCTATTACGGACGTCATATTGTTAATCGATAATTTCCAACGACTGTGCTTGTGTTACATCGAAAGGTGGTAGGAAATGTAGCCAGGCGCGTCATCTACGCCACAACTAAATGGACGCGAACGAGCAGACGCAACCGGTCGTCTTAAAAAAACAGTTTTTTCATGCATAAGAGCACAAGGTCCTAGAACCAGTGAATGTCGAGTGCGCGATCATGAAAACAGGGAACGGTCTCTCACAACAACAAGGGAAGACACGCTCAAACGTCGCTGATGCAACTGGATTTCATTATGAACCTCGGTTCCATCAATAGCTTGGTCTAGGGTAATCGGAATGTCGCTTTTCTAGATCCGACGTCTGTTCAGAGATCACAAACATTTCAAGCTAAAAGCTCACTAAATCTACGGAGTTAATTTGAAGCGGTTCATGGGACTCGGGTTCCCATGGTGAGACCTGTTCGACGCAAACTTACGATAAGAATTTCCCAGCATCACAACGCGAGGTAAAGGTATCCCACCACAATCCTCTCACGAGCTGACGGCTTCGTTCTCGGGTAAGGATGGAATCTTAACAGGTATGATGAACGGTAAGCTGGGAGTCGAGCATTGTCCATTCGACTGTTGATGGGGTAGCAAGAACGAATGCTAGATCAAGACACGGAACAGGTCAAGCCACCAAAAACAAGGAAAGGGAGCGAAAAAAAATAGAGGTCCCATTTGCAGTTGAACTCAGACTCCGTGTCCCGCCAGGGCGAGGTGACGGCAAGACCGCACCAAACGCGCATAACCTTGTGGAACTCGGTTTGTGACAGCCACTGCTCCATTCATGCTGCGTCATTTTGCTTCCGTAGAACGATGTCAACAAGCAGCCGCGCGCCGTACCAGGGCCACTTGTTGGCAAATTTCTGACGAGACTCGACGAATCAAGGTCCTTATTTGCTCCAAGTACCCTAAATTGACGAAGGTCTTGAGTCTGGCTAGACCGCTCGAAATTGGAACACCGCCGGCTAGAGAAAGAACATTGTGTGCCCTGCGCTAGTCAAGAATGGTCACAAGGTGCACCGATCATCAAACGTTCCAGCGACAGAAATGGTGCGCCTCAGATGTCTGCATGGATTTAAATACTGATAACTGTAAACCTGACGCAGCCTGAGGGAGCGGGACGTACGCAGGTTGAGACGTGACATTGTCACAGACAGGGGATTTGTCACATCATGCTGGAGCGAGGCAAGTCATCCAAAAACCACGATGATCCAAGCGTGCAACTCAATGTGTGCCCTGTCAAGCTCTTCAAAAAAAGCAAGACGTTCGTGTGATGTAGCATGACTGCAAAACTGCAACCCCCCCTCCCCCCTTGGCCCCCTCAAGCAACTGGGGAGATTCGACAACAGTGTGGACGTGCTGCTCACTGCGAAGAATTCACCAACCAGTCAACCAGATGTCCCCTCCGCCGTATGAATGTATTGGAGTGAATCAAGACACTCACGCAAGAGTCTGACATGGCTAAACTCCCGGCGCCCCCTGGCATTGTGCCGTGACCTCCACCTCCACCCTCGGGTGGTGAATAAAAACGCTGCGAAGCCGCAACTGGTACGAGCGTGGCACCAGTAAGTGTCAACATGACAAGACGTGTGTATGACTTGCTGCGATCAAGAGCATGTAATTTTTCACCGTTCGGTTGCGTCGACAAGTTCCGCAAGATGCACCCCGCCTTCGGTCTGTCGGCGCTGTGGATTTTTTGCTGTGCACAAGGAGCGACTGGGGTAGTACGCGAGGGCGGACGACTTGATGCCCGTCAAGATGGTGAGCGTTCTCTGGACGAAAGAAGATCTAGGGTCGCTGTTCTTTGGGCGGAAATTGAAGAACCGTGCAATTAATGGCGAGTTCGTCGTTGGAACGAAGACAGGGGAAGGAAAGGTGCGACTGTGCGAGCAAGTGCCCGCTGCTCTGTTCTTGGCGAGCACAACTCCGCTCAATGGGTCCCCTCCAAACAAAATTCCACGTGCCACAACTTGTTGGTTTTTTGAACCCCGTTACCCCAGCGCACTCCTTTTTCACAATGGGGGACCGCTACCCTCGATTGGCTTTCTTCCCAGTAAACACGTTCACAGACACGATGCCATTTTCTGAATCGGCGGAACCTCCCTCTAATTTTACTCTGAACAAATACCAGTCGATCGAGACCACAAAATAGGTGAGCTCTTGACTTGATCCACGGCACTAGAACACCAATTCACGCGTCTCGTTCGAGGCTTAAGTTTCAAATTTCCAGCTTCAGAACGCCTAGAAAATAGCGCCAATTGGATCGCCCCCATCAAACTCGTGTGGTCGAGCTTGACACGGATACAACCCACTTGTAGCACCCCGCCGACGCAAAACAACCGTACGTTGTGCGACATATGAGATCGTGTGTACACAACTATCCTCTCCGACGTTGGAGGTGTTCTTGGATCTGACGAGCTCCGCGTTCGTAATCATCGTTTCACCCCAGTATGTCTGCTAAAACGAAGATCGTACCCTCACAGCAGTACGCCGATGGTTGATTCTATATATCAAGATAGGTGACAAGCAGTATCTATGCTAGTACGAACTTGGGATCTGCAACTGTAGAGGGTATCAATATATGCATGCTCATTCGCATAGAGTTCAAAATCGTCGGGCGACTTGACCCAGATTCCTTCGCGTCCTTCTTCAGCTCCACTGTTCACCTTCGAAGGAGACCGATCACACATGTACATACAGTGTTGTGGTGCCAGCACTGGGATATCCTCGGATTTCACCAATTTCGCCGCAGCTATACTCCAACTCCGTGCGCACTCCATGCGGAGATTAAGCTGGTTGGATTGCGCCCTCTTACTAGCTTCTCTTTGCCTTTCTCTTCGCGCGGTGCCGCTCCACTTCGGAGAGGATACACAGACCCTTTGGGTCCTCGCGAGCTGCGTGGATGTCCGGTCTTTGGGACCGCTTTTCATCTCGAAATCATCCAGGACTTTCATCCAGGAAAGCCGGTCAAACGCCGCTCCAATCCGCCTAAGTCCAATGACTTTGGTAATGCGGACGAGGCAAGTGGATGACGCAGGCTTGGGACTCATGCGTCCCATGCGGGCCATTACCGCTCCTTTTCTGGTGCACGTCTACACAGCACTTTTCCCCCAAAAGTCCCCCATTCGCAAACATTCATACCTCCTTCGGACTCCTATAGGGAATATCGTAGCCCGTATATGATGGCTAGTAAAGGATAGAAAGACCGGGTGAATGCGATGGGAACTAAAGGTTATAGAAAATAAACAGTGCGAGTCGGTCTTATTACCAGCAGAACGAGAGGGGTACTAACGTTATAGTAATGGTCGCGGGCGGACTTGTCAAGTTATACACGCGTTTCGGTAAACATGTTGAGCAATACATTAATGAGCATGCGGCCAACCCCACGCCTCGTCAGTTCTACGCCTCACATCCACCGGCTCGACAGTGGTGTAGAAGTGCTGGGCATTGTTCGCATCAAACTATGGCTCATAGGAACCTGGACTCCCGGATGTGGTGTTGGATAAGCTGCTGAACACCATTCGGTTGCCAGAATGGCGGAAAGAGTGTACCTGGTGATTGCGCACAGACTTCTCTACAGGAAACGACGCGAACAGGTTGAGGTATTGTCGCTAGTTCGCATGAAGAACTGCAGTCGTCGAACGGACGTCGGGAGTCTTAGAAAAGGCCAGACAGACCTGGTAGACATCAAAAGTAACTGGTCAACTCGTATTCCAACTAGATGGTGTTTCCCCGCACGCTTGCCCAACTTGTTCCCCTGCGATGTGGTCAAAAGTGGCGTTGTCGCGACGTCTTGGCCGCAGAGTGAACCATGTTCAACTTTTGTTTACGAGTTCTGCACCAGAGAAAATGTTTCCCCGTTGGTCGGATTCACCGATTTGAATGGTGCATGATGCACCCGTGGGTTCTGTACGGATGGTGAAAGTCATAACCTTGCAGGGGCTGATAGGTGAACTCGATGAAGGAGATGCCTTGTTGAGTGCCCATTCGTGTGTTCTCACTGCAAGTGTCAAGTCAGGGGGATAGTGGTAATGAGTAAAGCCACACCTATGTATCTTCTGTGAGCATGTCATTCACGCGCACGTGTATGCCAGGCGTACGTAAAAACATCGAGCAATTTGACGTCCTTTAGCCGTGTGAGGTTGTTGAGGATTGCACCGCGGACAGGGTGGCCGATTGAGTGGACAATTTGTCCTTCGCGTACGTAGCCATACTGCGAGAGGATTTTTGGATGGTTTGGGTGAGCTTCAGTGTATTCTGCTCGATTTGTATTTTCTCTGCCAGCCGGCATTCAGTCCTACGTCCCAAAGGATCTCCAATCAAGCCTGTCGCACCACCAATCTGTGACCAATGAGTGACGGGAAGATGAATGTTGCACCGTCATTTGACCACTCACAAGCGCAATCACGTCGTTACCGCGCAATTAAAAATGCAGCGGACAAATCAAGGGAAGAAGATAGCATGAAGTGATTTTGCAGTGAGATCGATTCCGAAGTAGACGGTGTGAGGCCCCTCAAGGTTTATCATTTATGGAGATCACCTGGGCTCACACGAGACTTTTTTCAAGTGAGCGCGCTCGTGTACTCACCGCATGACGTTCGCTACGAACTGCCTGGAAGTGAGCTCTTGACGAGATTTCTGCCGTTGTTGGGGATGTCTTGGGGATAAATGCGCGTTTTCCGTGTTGCGAGGGAATTTGGCGGGCAAGACAGAACGTCTGACACGACCCCAGTCTAGTTCAAGGCGCAAATGAAAGTGGAGCAGGTCGGACGGGCAGCTACGTAGGTGTGTTTACACAGATCAGATATGGGTCGGGAAGCCAACGGCCCGGTTGCACTGCCACAAGCACCAAAATTAAAATAAAAAGCACCACTCCTCCCATCATATGAAGGAATGCATTTCCAAGTTATTGCACAATGTTATACGACGAATGCTCGTGAGTAACTTGGACCTCTTAGAAATCGAAGCCAGACAAACCCATCCTCAAGATGGTGTCACGATGCTGCCAACCTTATGCCGGTCGCAACTGGCACACAGCCACATCACGACACTCATTTTGCTCGGCCACGTCGGAGGAAGACATGCTGTGGGATTCCTACAAGTTGCTAATCCAGTTAGCCAGGCAACATCGTATGGATGTCAAGATCTTCAAAGCGGCTGAATCAAACCTTCGCCATATCATGATGTTGTGTAATAGATCACTTGAAACAATTCGTTGCGAATGCTGTAGAGTCGTATTAGGAGATCGTGATCCGGGCAGCCAGAGCCAGCCAACGCCAGAGACACAGGTTGATGAAATCGATCACGGCCCGCATGAACAGGAACGAGGAATTTTCTGTCGCTGCGGGACCGGTTTCGGCTGGGAGGAATCAACTGAGGTACATGTGGACTCAGCCACTGTCACAAAATGGTGACATTCGAGTACGCCGTGGTCGCTAGCCGCATTAGCACCATGACCATCTCGGCCTTTTTTCTCATTAAGCACAGTCAGCTGCGAGTCAGGATTCCAGGCTGCCATCGATTTCATGATTAATTTGTGATGGGCCGCGTATTTCCGTTCTGGCAGAGAAAACGGTCAGGCAGGCTTCCACGTTTCGCGCTCCGACGGATGGGGTGATCCGTGGTTAGGGTTATGAAAGTGGATCGCTGCATCGCAGCCCCGCAAAGCCTTTCATCCACGACTCATACCCACCACCAGCGCCGGCACCCACAAGTCAAGTTCACTTCGAACTAGTACACATTCCTAATTTTTATTCGAGTTCCCGGCTTTACTTATATCCCTAACCCACGTATTAATAGGCAGGCAGCATCGCTCACGCGCTGTGCGGGCCCCCAACTGGTCGTCACAATGTCTTCCATTCCATCGCGACCATCCCCGCAGACAGGGGTCCCTCCTCCGGCTCCTACCTTCTCAGACAGCTCTCCGGGCAATTCACCTAATTCCGTGCAGGAAACGAGCGACACTTCAGCCAATGCTACCCTGTACCGTGAGCACCCTGACCATTAATCTCTTTCTCGCTTCATTCGATTTTCACACTGACTGGACCGCGCACTCTCACGATCTTACTTATCCATCTCGCTTCCTGTATCGGGTGCACTTGTATATCGGATGCTCCACGATCCGGTATCCTGTCATGATGTGCTGTATCATTCTCGCCGCTCTGTGCGGTCATACTGTGCATGGTGTAATTCACTATCCCCTTCTCGGTTCCTTTGTGCCTACATGTCTGCCTCACAAACAACCCCCTCCTCGCTAACAGTATACACCTTTCTCGGTAAGCACCTTGCCCTCTGATCTCCACCGCTACAACTACTTCTCACTGACCTCCATTCTTTGTTACGCCTCGCCATGTCCTCCTCTTATAATACTGTTGGAACCTCTCTGACGCCGATGGATGCATCGTCTACGGCACTCATAGCCACCCTCGTCCTTCTCCTCGCTATATCATCTGCCATCGTTATTCGGAGCCTAATGCTCCGTCGGCGTCATCAGCGCTTAGTCGAGGAAGCAATCCGAACTGGGACATGGTTGCCACATCACTTTGAGTCAGGTCCCAGGAGAAGACGAGATTTTGGCCAGAAGCCGAAGCTTTGGGAAGCCTGGCTGAGTCCCAACGACGACGACGGCGACGAGAACGAAAAGAGAAGGTGGGGCGACATTATGGTAAGCGGCTCCGTGCTGTATGCCAGTGGAGCACACTCGCTAAGCGATTGCGCCTCCTAGCCTGTGTATGCCGCATATGTCAATCCGCCCGCGCCATCACCTCAGGGACCCACACGCCCCGCGGAGAACTCCGCAGACCCTTCATCGCGCCATCCATGGTACATGCGATCTTTTACAAGAAGACGATCACCGCCGTCGCCACAGCCCGCCACTGTGTTGCCGATGGCAGGTCCAGCACTATCTTTGCCCTCTTCGTCTCTGGCACCAACACCCACGCCCGCAGTACATATTGCATTCCTCATCGCAATGCCCAGTCCATCACAGAAACGTTACTGTGATGAGAGCTCGCCGCGACCAGTGGTCGAGATTGGGATCGTTGAAGCTAATATGAAGGATGATGAAACTGAGACGCCGAGTCGTGATGGCTTATGATTGTATATGATACTACACTATGTGGACCGATCGCACCGGTCTCATGACACGACATATCACGTTGACACACCGATTCCAACTTACGACGTTTACTGTACCTACAACTTTATATCCACGATTTGAATGAAGTCCGCTTTGCTTGGGGATGCGCCTGCGACCACTAGGCATGGACATGCTGTTCTCTAGTGTAGTTAGTAGGCTCTTATGCATGTTCTTCTCGTAATGGCTGGCGATGGAGACTGGTGCCACCTCTTCCATCCCGGTCGTTAGTTAGTTCATTTAGTAAAGGCACCAAGTTGCGTCATCTCCTGCGCAGCGTGGGTAGTCTTTGTTGGGAACGCGTGGACGTTTTTGCTTGGCGTCTTGTTTCCAGGAGTATTTTGAGGTTGGGAACAAATCGGCGGATCACAATCAGAAAATATGCCATTGGAAGTGTATCTTTAGCTGCCAGTGTTAGCTTGTAGCAGTACCAACACATCGAACATGATGGTGCTTAGTAGACAGGAGTTGTTACGTCAGCAAGGCAGAGAATTCCGCAGTGATGAAGGCAGCTTTTTAGAACGCCGATCGCGAGCATCCACGCTGCGAGTTCGGAGATGCGGGACGGGGAAGGACGGGGACACGGACATTCGTTGAATTGCCGAGTCAAATGAAGCCTGTCGCGAGGTCATTGTGATGACACGCTCCACGGTTCCGAATTTGAAGCCATTATGGAGAGACCGGCCCGCTGCCTTCAGACACCCGGGCCGGGCTTGGTTGTCTCATTTAGACGTGACTGTTAACATGACCTCCTTTTGTTCTGCCCATCCATCCATCGCCACACCAGCGTCAAGGCAGGGCCGCCGGAGAGTAGGGAGGTTTACTATTCGGCGATCGTCCGGATCACCACGGCAAGTCACTCTTCACTTTTCACTCAAACATGGCGTCGGGCAATGAGCCCGTGTGCAAATCGGTCAGTGGGTATAATGTGACTAGGAGGACTTGGATCCTTGAAGAGATTCGCCTGGATTGCTCTGATCTCAATTCGGTCTGGGCCAAGGCAAACCTTTTATCTGTATGTTATAACCGAGGACTCCTTGATTGCAGCAAACCTTCATATCTCCACTCCGATGCTATACATCTTGGGTGCCCACGCACTTGGGTTTCGCATTTTGACGACTCGGACGAGACGACGTCTAAGTGCTAGTGACAGGCTTGATGGTGGTCTGGCTCGGAGGGGGGAATGTACCCAAGGTCTAACGTGTCTGCCCTCGAACGTTGGGTCCGATGGGCATATCACGACCCGATCGCGATACCGAGCGTGGTATCTATCTACGCGGGGCCTATCTCAATGTCGACGACCGACTCGAAACGCATTGGATGCGAGTGTTGAGCGCTTTGAGCGCTGAACCGTTTGAGGATGATGGGATGTGTTCTCCACGTCGGCGTAGCATTGTGCGCATCCGTCGTCAGCAGACCAACACCAATGGCAAACACCTCGTAGCCTGTCATTTCCGATGGGCACGATATTGCCAAGCCGGCATTCAGTGATGATCGGGCGTGGCAAGAAAAAGAGTCCCGTTTCACGCAGCACGGGACGACAACAGACAATCGGTGGATCGTGATGGTCGTTGTATCGTCCCAAACGTGACATCGAGGCGTGGATGGCATGGAGTCCTTGGCGAACCACAACAGCTCGAGCATATGGACTTTGTCGTAGACTCATCTGTAAATCGACCCTCGCTTTGCTACTGGTTAGAAGATTGAATTTAGAACTATAGACCAGGAGGAGGTTCAGGAAAATGTCAACGAGGAAGAACGGGGCCAAGAGGAAGAACATCGGGCGTGTACAGCACGTTTCGAATTACTGGTTAGAGGACATTGCAGACTGTAGGCAAAGAGGAGGCCCAGGAAACTGTCAACGAGGGAGAACAGGGCCGAAAGGAGGAACATCGGGCGTGTAAAGCACGTTTCGAATATGTATGCCTCCTTGGTTCGAGACAGCACCTCTCTTTCTGATGAGACCGACTGCGTGCGTGTTGGAAAAGCGACCGCAGCAGCCCGCGCATGGCAGTGTCGCGTTAAACATTCACCCAACCGAAATCAAAGCTAACCACGAACGCGATACTTTACCCTTCGTTGTGGTGTCCGAGTCAGAATGGAATAGTTGACGGGAAAGAGGGGAGGCGGCGGCAAACCTGCATTGCCAAAGTTCTTGGGTGCCTTGAACACAAGGACAATGTTGTATGAAATGAAAGCCTGCGGCAGGTCACCGGTGCCAATCCTTGTGTGGGGAATCACTGAGAGGCTGTAGGATAAGCCTGGAATGGAAGTGGTGCACGTAAACCGAATGATCGCTATCGCGCCAAGATGTAGGAAGCACTTGAAATGGGAGAGAGGACCGCAGCGCAGGACAAGAGGCCATTTTCGTCGAGCAGGCGACGAAGGGCGGTGCGCGATGAAACGGATGACGAGCTGTTGGTCTCACAGATCTAGATGACTCTTTGTATGCGTTAGGATCGATTCTCTGTAGGAATCACAGCCCGGGGTGACCTGGTGATGCTGTAAACACGAGTTGGTGTTGTTTCATCGAATCCCTTCGTGGATGGAGACAAAAATCCATCCCGGCTAGTTCCGGCGTGGTACCACTAGAGTAACGGCCAAACTTCGTCGGCAGGAACCTTGTACACATGCGGTCAGGCTGTGCGGCTAGTCTGGTGACTAACCTGTCTAAAAGAAGGAAGGCTGTCGAGCCGTCGATAGACGCTTGGTCCCCAGTGACCTTGTAAATTGTAAACAAGGTAACATGGGGGCGACTCAGCGCAGAGGGCGCCCGAAAGGGCTCGGCTTCGCTCCTTGTGCTACCGCCTTCAAGTTCTCGCCTACTCCTTAATATAATCAGGATGTAGTCGGTCAGGAACTTGCTGTAGTCCCAGTTACCCTTGAAGAACGAGTTCCAGCCGCTGGACTGGAGGCATTTGTAACGTTAGATGTAAACAGCGGGAGGTAAACGTCGATCAATGTGGTTGCTAACTAAACAGAACGAGGGGTACGCACGATGGAGGAGCGGCGGTTGGGGTAGCGGTCAACCCCCCTGACGAGAGCTTTCGCAGGCTCGAAACCGCCCCTTTACCTGTCCATGAGCGTACTGTACACGACGCTGGAGAGGCACGCCTAGCGGATGCACAAACAGGCCAACAGCCCAGGGTAGTCTCTCTTCACACAATAATCATACTCTATGGAGGGCAAGCCCTCCCCCAGACTCGCAGCGATCATGATGGAGCGTATGCACCAGCCTATATAGATAAAGCGAAGCGCATAAATAGTTGATATATTAAGATGGTTTTTCCTACACTGCCCGAGATGTATATAAAGAAATATACAATGCGGAGAAGCCGCACCTTGTTCATTGACTCTCTCCATTGCCCTGCTATCCTGTATCGTTGATGACCACGTCGTCGACAATGACCGGTGCGTAATTACAAGTTGGCGCTGCGTTGACGCTGACTGTTGGACAAGAACACCATGACCCAATGGGGGTCGACGTCGGTGGGAAGTTATATGCGGTAACATTCTCACCAAATAGCGAGTGCGTCTTGAGCGGCGGTGACAATGGGGTTCGAGTGTGGCGAGTGGAGGATGGCAAAGAAATGGCAACAATAGAAGCGCGGTTTGTCCGATGTCTCGCAGTGTCCAAGGATGGGAAATGGATCGCAGCGGGGACATACATGGGCGACGTGCTTGTGTGGGATGCAAAGACGTACAAACAAGTCTTGTCACACGAGGAGGAGGACAGCACCATCAACGGAGTCGATTTCTCGCCCGACTCGTCTCGCCTCGTCTCTGCATCGTCGAACGACACAGCTACCATCTGGGACATTGCAATTCGCGAAGGAGTACAGACACTCCGCCATGAGGATTCAGTGTTCGCAGCGAAATACTCGCCGCAGGGCGATCGAATCGCGACAGCCACTTCCCGTTCTGTTCGAGTCTATGACAGCAACGATGGCGGCTTGCTCGTGGACATTGAAGCAACAGTAACCCAGTGGTACAACACTGGTCTCGTCTGGTTCAACGACCATCTCCTGGTTGTATCCGACCGTAAAATCAAACAATTCGAAGCATCCACAGGGTCACCAGTCTCGGAGTGGCCAGTTCCCAATACCGATGAATACTCGTGCATTGCCCTGCCGAAGCACGGGGAATTCATCGCATACTCTTCCCAGCGTACCGTCACATTTTGGGACATGACGACACACACCCAACTCGGTGTCATCCAGCACCCTCAAGACATACGTTCAATTGCACTTTCTCCAGACGACGTGTTTATTGCAATTGGCGAAAGGGACGGGAATCTCATCATTAAAAGTCTATCTCGCATCACTGTAAGTGCTGTGTCTTCGTTGAATTGTGGTACATGCCAACTTTCTTGCTCTAATCGCTACAAATCCATTTGCAACCCACCTTCTAGGGACCAGACATTCGGATCGACGACGCTGTGCTCCATTCCTGGGAGCACGATCAGCTCGCAGACGCAGAAACATTATTGATCGCTGCAGTCAACAAGGCTCAGAATCCAAGCCATCGTGCCCTTGCTAGTCGAGCTCTTGTCAGAGCACGTTTGTGCCAGTGGGACGCTGCGATCGCCGACGCCACACAGGTGTTTGTTGCTCTGCTCTCACGTACACTGATGCTGACCCAATTTGGCAAGTCTATCAAAATCCAGCCGTCCACTATTGGCTACATTGCAAAGAGTGTAGCGCTTGTCGGCATCGGGAGAAAGCATAAGGCATTTCGGGCGTGCGATATCGCATTCGCACACTCTCATTCATCTCACGTCAACTTTCTCCTTTTGATCAAGGTACGTGTTCCATGAACTCGAGCTTGGTTGCCCACGGGCGCTCACATACCTAGGCTATCATCGTGTTTACGGCCAGAAAGCACGACGATGCGATATCCCGCGTAGACGACCTCATCGCCACGGTACGCCTCAATACAATATGCTACGTGGTTCAGGTACGTCCACACGCGCCATCACACAACAATCGTCATTACCGACGTTTCTACCAGGCATATATGCACCTTCTGCTTGGAATATCGCACATGGAGAGTGGCGAGTATAAGAGTGCGATACAATCGTTTGAACGTGCGCGAGTCCAGATGCGACCCTACAGGAATCAAGTGCTCTCAGTGATCTCATTGGTAAGCCTCCTATTGGCTATACTGCAACTTGTCGAACTGCTTACGATCTTTGACAGATATCTGGATGGAAGTTTGACAATCTTGACGTTACGATTCAACAGCGTCTTTGTGAAGCCTTGTATGCCGCCGATCGCATCAAGGATGCTGGCAAGTCTACTGAATATCGTAAATACCGTCGATGCAGAGGTTTATGCGACTGGACCGATCACCGCTTGGCTTTCTGGTGAGTAATGTTTACCTGTCCCTCCGCCACGGGTTCAAAATTTCGAAATTTCACCAGATTTCGCGCAACAATGTCTCTCCTCCCCCGAAAGCAGTGGTAACACAACCCTCCACTCAGCATATCCCACGCCGCTCTTGAGAGAGTGGATAAAATTCAAATTGACAGGCAGTACGTGGAAAGATGCCTTGGTTGCCACCGTCAATGTGAGTATCTCCTTTTGCTCTGGTACTCCTCGCGGGCTTGACTCTCCGATGCTGTCAAGTTCACGGCGCCGAGATTCGCGATTTATCGGGCTCTCTGCGATCATCTCGAGACGCTCAACAAGATAATGGTTGCGACCGAGTGTTTGCACGGAATGATGAGCGAATTGGGAGGAGACAAAAACCTAGATGTTGAGCAGGCGGAATGGGTTCTTGGTGAGTAGCTTTGCATACTGTAGGCATTGTTGTTATGTGACCATCCCCCTGTCAGACTTTAAGCTGCGTTTCTCCAAGAAACTAGAGTCTCTCGGAGATGCTGCAATGAATTTCCAGCAACTCGGCGAGGCCATCTCTGAGTATTCAGCCGCACTATCCCTCGATCATCCCGCACCTCAAGGGCTCCTCATCAAGCGAAGCAAGGCGTACGTAGTGCTGAGTTTATGGGAGAGTGCGTTAAATGACGCGAACAAGGTGCGTTCCTTTCTCGTGCAGGTTTATTCTTGTCGACGGCATCATTATTAGGCGATCACGCTCGATCCATCCTCTCCATGGGGGTACGAGCGGATGCACGCGGCTTTACACGGGGCGGGACGCTATGACGATGCCATTGGCTCGTTCGAGACGATGCTCTTGAAGATATCGCACTCGCCTGATCCAGAAATTCGTGGTGAGTGGATCAACATCGTGCTGATGTATATATATTGATCTTTTCTCGTAGAGCGTCACCACGAATATGTAAATCCAGAACAGACCAAAGTGGCGATTCGTTCAGCGATTTCAAACGCCGTTTGCGAATCACCGATCGCGCTCATTGACACCGACTCTGGTCGTCTCCTCGACAAGTCCGGGCAAGAGCGCTCGTTTGAGTCACAATCGATCTTTTCGGAATTGATCTCCTCCATGACCAGACACATTGATCATGCCCGTATTATATACGAAGTGGCAGAGTACTACCGTTACGCCACGTTTTCGCACAAGTGGGAAGACAGCGAACCTCTGTTCGAGCAAGTCATACGAATCGTGGTGTACGAGCTCGAAGAGTCGCTCACTCACGACAAGCTGCGAATGTTCTGCAAGATCGTGCGGGATTCTGGGTTCCATTGGGCATGGAGCGATACATGCTGTATCAACAAAGCAGATCACTTCGTGCTCCAGGAGGCTCTAGTATCCATGTTCAAGTGGTACGAAGGTTCCGCCGTGACAATCATTTTACTTCGTGGTGTCCGCTCGCCGTCGAAGCGCGGTGATCTCATAAGGAGCATTTGGAACAGTCGTGCCTGGACATTTCAGGAATATCACGCATCCAAGGTGGTCCGATTCTACACCGAAGACTGGAAGCCATACCTGAACCTTGATATTCCCAATCACAAGGAGTCCCCGGAGATCATTGCAGAGATGGAGGAGGCAACCCGTGTGTCGGCTCGAGCCTTGATGGCACTCCGACCAGGTCTTGATGACATTCGGGAGAAGCTGCGTCTAGCTTCGACACGCCAAACGACACGGGTCGAAGATGCAGCTTACTCGTTGCTCGGAATATTCTCCATGTCCTTACCAGTCGTATATGGTGAGGGGAACAAGGCACTCGGACGATTCTTGGCACAGCTCCTCACGAGCTCGGGAGATACGAGTATTCTTGCATGGACAGGACAACCTGGCAGCTTCAACAGCTGCCTCCCTGCTGATATTATTGTGTTCGACCAGCTTCCGACAACACACGTTCCGCTGGCTCTCGAAGGCGCCGAAATGGACAAGATCACCGCCACATTGCGGACTTCTCCACTCAACTCGACCTCAATTATGACGTTGTATGATCGACTTCATGAACTCCCTGTACCATTGTTCGCAGGAAAACGAATGAGACTTCCATGCTTCAGTTTCAAACTCGGTCCTTTATCGACTTCTCGCAGTGGGTCGTGGTATCTTTTCCGTGCACAGACGGCTGTCGGGGTTGTGGAAATCAGGACGGAGGAGGATCTGTCTCGATTCGGTTCTCTGTCCCTTGTTCATCCATGGATTGACTTTCTCCTCGACCGATAGCCTGTTGGAAGTGTGGCGGAGACAATGCCCGAAGAGAATACAGATGAGAAATCTTCTTTGATAGGCAAGTTGCCATCGTTCCTTGGGCCCTCCGGTGCTACATCGGCATCCCCGCAAACACGGGCAGCGCGACTCATCGCTCGCATTGGGCGACGATTTAGTGGATCCCCTCAAGGCGCAGCGTCTCTCCTGGCCCCTTCATCGTTATCGCCGACGGAAACGCAAAGGCGAGCCCTGCAAGTCGTTGCTCGACTGAGACAACCGTTCGGTGCGCTGTTGCTCACACCTCACCTCGGGAATGTGGCAGCATATAGGAGGGTGGCTGCGGAGAGTCTGATCCCTGTCCAGATAGAGGAGATCACGCCAACGATGTTAAACAAGCTGGTCAAGAGTGTACACATACTGGACGTGCTGTAACTATCAATGCTACCAGTACACGATACACGTATTTTGGTTCGGGAAAATGTCAACGAGGGAGAATAGAGCCGGAAGGGGGAACATCGGGCGTGTACGGCACGTTTCAAATATGTATGCCTGGTTGCTTCCAGACAACACCAGATCTATTTCTGATGAGACCGCCTGGGTGCGTGTTTACAAAGCCCACGAGTGGCAGTGTGATGTTTATTCCCGAAGCGACATCAACCCAACCGGAATCAGAGCTAACCGCAAGGCACAAACGCCATGCTTTACCCCTCGTTGTGCTGCACATGTGCGTGTCAGAACGGAATATATGAAGTAAAAGCCTGCCGCAAGTCACTAGTGCCAACTTTTGTATGGGGAGGAGTCACTGAGAAGCTGTACGATAAGGAAATGGAGAAAGTGGCACCGCTGACGGAGTGGTGTATAAGTTTGGTCTTAGTGCGCGTGAACGGGATGCAAGGACGCTATCCGCCAGTATGTGTCTGTTTCGCTGGGATATCCAGTGTCTCGTCTAGGGGAGAAAACGGACTGGTGGGACAATGGTCGCAACTGATCACGGTTGTTCATTCTGCAGAAAGTTGAGGTTGCGTCCCTAGCTGGCATGGGTCCGGTCTAACAACTGTCGAACGACATGATGTCCATGCTGAATGTATGCGATTGAGTACCATATCTGAGCCAAATAATCGCTATCGCACCCGAGAGGGCCGCGGTGCAGGACAAGAGGTGTTTTTCGTTGAGCAGGTGATGGCGTGATCAAAATGGGTGACAAGCTGTCGGTCCCATAGATAGCCCCCTCTATGTGTTCGCAGAGGAACGATTCTTCGCTGGAAACGCAGCCCGGGGTGACCTGAAAATGCCGTAAACACGAGGTGGTGGGGCGTGTGCACTGGTCTATATAAATAAATATACAACGTGGAGAAGCCGCACCTTGTCCATTAGCTCTCTCCATTGCGCTGCTACATTGTGTCGCTGATAACCACGTCGTCGACAATGAGCGGTGCGTAATGACAAGCAGGTGCTGCGGTGATGCTGACTGTTGGACAAGAACACCGGGACCCAATGGAAATCAACGTCGATGGGGGGTTATACGCGGTGACATTCTCACCGGATGGCGAGTACGTCTTGAGCGGTGGTGATGATGGGGTTCAAATGTGGCAAGTGACGATCGTGACGCCTGATGACACAAGGCAGGATTTTCCAATCAGGTACATCGAGGATCACAATAACATTCTTAATGGAAACTAGCTCCTGCAGTTAGACGCTTGGGGGACTTGAAATTCGAAGCAGAGCCGGATCATGGCTCAACTGGGAGTCCTACAATAGAAGGATCATCGATTGGACTCAGTAGGCAGTAGAGCACCTGGCACTCCTTGAACTAGACGCTTGGGGGACCTAAAATTACAAAGGCTCCGAAGCTTCTTCGATTTTTGGCGTCTTGAGGTATCATGTTCGAACGTGCCTGGGCGTATCTGATCTAGCGCCAATGACCCCTGTTCGTCCCAACATCGTTGCAAAAGCCTGAACTCGCACTATCGCTAGATCTCGCCCAGTAGGAATTCGGAGCAACTAATCTGGAACTCTACCAAGCGCCGGCCCGGGGGAGAGAAGATGTTCCAGAGAAGTTACTCGCCGTTCCCAAGGGCTCCAACATGAATTATTAATAATAGTGGGACTCACTCTCAAGATGCCAAGCTTGAAGGAAGGATTAAGTTCGGAGCCTTTGCAAGTTGAATTTCAAGTGCCCCAGGCGTCTAGTTGGAGCGTCGCCGAGCACACCGCCCCTGAAAGACGGCAAACAAATGGCAACAATGGACACACGGTCTGTCCGATGTCTCGCAGTGTCCAAGGAGATGGATCCTAGCCCGGACAGTCTACGGCCGCGTGGATGTGTGGGATGCAAAGACGTACAAACCAGTCTTTATACGCAAGGAGGATTCCGGTACCGTCTACGGAGTCGATTTCTCGCCCGACTCGACTCGACTCGTCTCTGCATCGTCGAACGGCACAGTCACCACTTGGGACATTGCAACGCGCAAACGAGTACAAACACTCCGCCACGAGGATCCATGGTTCGCAGCGAAATACTCGCCACAGGGTGATCGAATCGCGACAGTCACTGAGGATTCCGTTCGAGTCTATGACAGCAATGATGGCCGCTTGCTCTTGGACATCAAAGCAACCGTGACCCAGTGGTACAACACTGGTCTCCTCTGGTTTAACAACCACCTCTTTGTCCTATCGGACCATAAAATCAAACAATTCGAAGCATCCACAGGGTCACCAGTCTCGGAATGGCCAGCTCCCGCTACCGATGAAGTGTCTCGCATTGCCCTACCAAAGCATGGGCAATTCATCGCATACTCTGCCGGACGTACCGTCACATTTTGGGACATGGCGACGCATACCCAGCTCGGTCTCATCCAGCACCCTCATGACATACGTTCAATCGCACTTTCTCCAGACGGCCTGTTTATTGCAATTGGCGGAAGGGACGGGAAAATCATCATTCAAAGTCTATCTCGCATCAGTGTAAGTACTGTCTCGTTGAATTGCGGCACATACCAACTTCTTACTCTGATCATCGTTACACATGGTACCCAACCCCTTTGTCTCGTCTACAAACCCCGTTCCAGTTACCAGACATTCGGATCGACGACGCCGCGCTCGATTCTTGGAAGCACGGTCAACTCGCGAAGGCAGAAGCATTATTGACCGCAGCAGTTCAGAAGTCTCGGAATCCAAGCCATCATGCACTCGCCAGTCGAAGTCTCGTCAGAGCACATTTGCGGCAGTGGGACGCTGCAATTGCCGACGCTACGGAGGTGTTTGTGGCCTTGCTCTCACGTACACACTAATGCTGACCCTGATTGGCGTCAAGTCTCTCAAAATTCAGCGGTCTTCCATTGGCTACATTGCAAGGAGTGTAGCGCTTGTCGGCATCGGGGAAAGGCACAAGGCATATCGCGCGTGCGACATCGCGTTCACACACTCTCGTTCATCTCACGTTAGCTTTTTCCTCTTGATCAAGGTATGTGTTCGGTGCACTCGAGTTTGGTTTCCCTCAGATCCTCGTATTGTCCAGGCTATCGTCGTGTTTACGGCCGGTGAGCACGACGATGCGATATCCCGCCTAGATGACCTCATTGCTACGGTGCACTTCAATACAATATGCTACGTGGTTCAGGCACGTCCACATGCGTTACTGCACAACAGACATCCTTACCGACATTCTACCAGGCATATATGCATCTTCTCCTTGGAATATCACGCATGCAGAACGGCGAATATAAGAGTGCGATACGATCGTTTGAACGTGCACGAGTCCAGATGCGACCCTACAGGAGTCAATTCTTCTCAGTGATCTCATTGGTAGGCTGCCTCCTATTAGATACCGCAACTTGTCGAAACCGCTTACGATCTTTGACAGATATCTGGATGGAAATTTGATAATCTTGACATCACGATTCGACAACGTCTTTGTGAAGCCTTGCACGCCACCGGTCGCATCAAGGAGGCTGGCGAGTCTCTACTGGATATCGTAAATACCGTCGATGAACAGGTCTATATGAGTGGTCCAATCACAGCCTGGCTTTCTGGTGAGTCATGCTTTACCTGTCCCTCCCCCATGCATTCGAAGTTCCACCAGATTTCGCGCAACGATGTCTCTCCACCCCCGAAAACAGTGGTGACACAACCCTCCATTCACCGTTCCCCACGCCGCTCTTGAGAGGGTGGATAAAATTCAAACTGACAGGCAGTTCGTGGAAAGATGCCTTGGTTGCCACTGTCGACGTGAGTATCTCCTTTTGCTCGGGTACTCCTCGTAGGCTTGACACTCCGTTGCTCTCGAGTTTACGGAGCCGAGATTCACGATTTATCGGGCTCTCTGCGATCATCTCGAAACGCTCGACCAGATAATGGTTGCGATCGAGTGTTTCCACGGAATGATGAACGAACTGGGGGGAGATAAAAATTTAGACGTTGAGGAGGCGGAATGGGCTCTTGGTGAGCAGTCTTTGCATACTGTGTACGCATTGTTGATTATGTGACCATTCCTTGTCAGACTTTAGGCAGCGTTTCTCCAAGAAACTAGAGTATCTCGGAGATGCTGCGATGAATGCCCAGCAACTCGACGAGGCGATCTCCGAGTATTCAGCTGCACTATCCCTCGATCCTCCCGCACCTCAAGGTCTCTTCATCAAGCGAAGCAAGGTGTACATAGCCAGAGGTGTATGGAAGGATGCGTTAAATGATGCAAACGAGGTGTGTTCCTTTGTCTCGTGCAGGTTCACTCTTGTCAACAGCATCATCATTAGGTGATTGCGCTCGATTCATCCTCTCCATGGGGGTACGAGAGGAAGCACGCGGCTTTACACAGGGCAGGGCGGTATGACGATGCCATTAGCACGTTCGAGACGATGCTCTTGAAGATATCGCAGTCGCCTGATCTGAAAATCCGTGGTGAGTGCATTGACATCGTGTTGATGTTTATATACTGATCTTGTCCCATAGAGCGTTACCACGAATATGTAAATCCAGAACAGACCAAGGCTGCAATTCATACGGCGATCGAGGATGCCATTCGCGAATCCCCGCTTGTGCTCATTAACACCGACTCTGGCCGTCTGCTTGACAAATTTGGGCAAGCGTGCTCATTCGATTCACAACCAATCTTTTCGGAGTTGATCTCCTCCACGACCACACACATCGATCATGCCCGCATTAAACATGAAGTCGCGGAGTACTACCGTTACGCCACGTTTTCGCACAAGTGGGAAGACAACGAACCTCTGTTTGAGCAAGTTATACGCATCGTGGTGTACGAGCTCGGAGAGTCGAACACTCACGACAAGCTGCAAATGTTTTGCAAGATCGTGCGGGATTCTGGATTCCATTGGGCATGGAGCGATACGTGTTGTATCAACAAAGCAGATCACTTCGTGCTTCAGGAGGCCCTGGTCTCCATGTTCAAGTGGTACAAAGGTTCCGCCGTGACAATCGTTTTACTTCGTGGCGTCCGCTCGCCGTCGAAGCGCGGTGATCTCATAAGGAGCATTTGGAACAGTCGTGCCTGGACATTTCAGGAATATCACGCATCCAAGGTGGTCCGATTCTACACCGAAGACTGGAAGCCATACCTGA
>JBBPNN010000099.1:0-53246 GCA_038090935.1 Hortiboletus campestris
TGTGCCGGCCGGTACTACATTTACATACCTCACAAGATCACGTGACTGCTGGCACCTTGCTGGCCAAAACTGGATTCTATGTGATAATAATATCACGTGATGTGGTTTCAGATCACGTGACCAAGGCTTCCCCCTGTGACAACCCTGTCACCTTTTGGCTTGCCTCTGAAGTACCTCAAGATGATTTGGAAGAGGTACCACTTCCACAGGACCGGCCGTACCGGGACCACGTACACCGGCCGGATACCCGGCCGGAACCACACCCACACAGTTTTGTGAAGCCTAAGAGTACTAGTTGTGCGAGAGTAACTGACTGAAGGGTCTGAGTTGAGGAAGTACTTACCCTAATGAAGGAGGCGGACTGGGTCCACTTTGCATGCCACGGAACCCAACACGGTGTCAATAGTGGACTTTGTCTTGCCGATCGACGCCGCTTGAAACTGCGCGACATCATCGCGCTATCACGTCCTCATGGTGGGCTTGCCTTTCTTTCCGCATGTGAGACGGCGACGGGTGACGAGGATCTCTCGGACGAAGCCATCATATTGCAGCGGGGATGTTGTTTGCAGGTTACGGGGGGGTCGTTGGCACGATGTGGTCCATCAGCGATAAGCTTGCACCTGATGTCGCAAGAGACGTATACGGGCAACTGTTTCGGAACGGCACGAGGCCGGACTATCGAGATGCTGCACGAGCGCTGATGAAGCTATTGTGCGTCTTCGACATAGCAATGCGTCATTCGTCGAATGGCTTCCGTTCATCCATGTGGGTCTTTGAGTATTTGAGTGTCTATTTGTCTCCCACTGTCACGGTATTGTATGGCTCGTCATGTACATGGATAGACTGACTTGCTCGGTCAACTCTTCGTAGTGAAATGCATTAGGGCGAGGACGCAGATGAGACTGCAGATTTCTATAAAGGACTTAGGACACGAGGCACGTGCGATTTGATCAGATGCGTGACTTCGAGTGACACTCGCTGAGTATTCTTCACAGAACTTGACAAGATTCCCCGCTTACAACTACAGCCCTCGAATCGTTGCGACAGTATCGATAAGTGGATCACTCTATCCCCGTGTACGAGGCTATCCAACGACCATGGTGCCGTCAGAGTTCTACATCGTCGATATATACAAATATGTCGACAATAAAGACCCATGTACGTTCGGATTCGTTGCATCGCATTGATAAAAGGTAGTCCCCACCATCACCGTTTTCAAGGATGAGAATCCTCTTGGAACAACAGTCGGTGCAGGACGAGGAGCGGCTTCTGTTTGTCTTTTCCTGGCGGTCATGACGGTCCTGGATGCCTGATCTACAGTTCCGTTCTAGGCGTTTGTCGCGAAATATGCTTCTGTGAATTGATTCTCGGTCCACCGCCACACTAGCAATGTTTGCATCGTTGCGCCCTTGCACGCCGTTTCCCACCTCCGCACCATATGCACATTCGTGCATGCGGATACTCTCCACACTTACCCGCGTTGTCTGCGTGCACACGTGGTCAGTCACTCTCACCCACTCGCGCCATCCTGCACAGACGCCAGCGCACTCGCTCGCCCGATTCCCTCATCGCATCGTTCCGCGGTCATTCTTGCGTACGCACGCATGCAAACTCACCCTCGTCCATCCCTACCGCCACACTGTCGTCCCAACCATCGTTTTCGTGGGTCTGATTGTCTTCACATTGCCCCCCGTTCCTCGCCGTTTCTTTTTTTCGCGTTGCATCAATCAAATGCAATGCATTAAATCTTTGATCAGAAGGGACATCCTGATTGCTGTCCAACATCGCGCTTTACCTCGATGCACTGGCACATTTCAAGCAGCTTGGAACGCTGTCCGAGCACCACCCGGGATTTCCCCGTCACATGCCGCGTGGCTCGGGTGGGGTGTTTCCTGCGTAAGACGACATCGGTATTCAGTGCTCAGCACTCAGTGCAAAGTACTCGGTTCGAGGATGCGCTACGCAGCGTTGACGGGCAGCTTTTTCCATTGCAAGCCTGAGGTCGATCGGTGAGGATGACGAGGAGCCACGCGTGGTCCCAAAGTATACTAACATCAACTTGTCCAAGCGACGATGGGTGCCTTTCACTGTAATACACCGCTACCGGGACGAGACGAGACTATGCACAGACCGGAATCCGGGTAAGCCATGTTCAGAATCAGGGGCTAGGTAGACTGTCGTCCCGGTGTTTGCGCTCGGAGTGCACTAGATGAGTAGAGCGGGGTTGCGACACCCTGTGTGACATGGGGGAGTCGGACGCCCGCGAAACGTGCGGTGTTGTGTTGTGAGCATAGCGGAGTTACTTAGGGGGGAAAGACTGGCCTGTGAAGCGAACGGGGATGGACGAGCTCTCGGTACGTCCATTCCAATGACCCCCGTCCACTGCAATAAACGTGGTGGGTGTTTCGCAGTGCTGCCCATCGATACCTGGCTGTCCCATTTCATCACTTCTTTCAAATGATGATGTTAGCCCTGACGAGGGTTCCTGGTCACTAATCCCGTTTAGTACATCTTTTCATAGCTTTCCCGGCCCCCTCTCACACTGGGCCATGCATAAATACTGGCTGTCATTCCTTCCTCACGCACCCAACTGAACCAACCTACGCGCTCTCCTCTCCCCAGCTTCACCTTGCGGCGTCCACATTTCCATCTCATACATCTCCACCATGCGTCTATCTCTCGCAGTCTTCTTCGTGCTATCAACAGCGTTGTGTGTCTCCGCCGTGGCCATCCCCGAGGTAAAACGTGAGGTAAGGTTCCACCCTTTGATGTCCCTTGTCTCTGTCCAACTCCTCCGTGTTTAGGCCCTCTTGGACAGGTCCAGTAGTGGACCTGGGGCTCCTGACGTACGTCCATGTCGCCGTGCCCATGGCTCGAATTGACCATCTTCCAGTCTAAGCGCAATGGTGTCCTCCCTGGCGGTGGTCCCGATGGTTAAAAAAAGTCCAGGTTTTAGTATACCGCTGCATCCACATGCTAACCACCACCTCTGTAGTTCCTTGAGACGGCTGTCATGACAGTAAAATTTGCAATCAAGGGCTGGCAGCATTCACGCGATGGTCGGATGGATGTCTGGGTAGTTGTACATAGTTTCGCACCGCCGCTCTAGTATGACACGTGGGATCACAGATGGCCGCCCGTGGCTTTTTTCAATTACATCATGACCCATATGGTCCTCAGCACTGGATCTCCCATCTGCTCGGGTCATCGCCTCTGCGTCCATCGTACAGTCCGCCCAATGGAAGCGGCGAGCGTCCACTCATCCCAGGCCGACGTATGGCATCTCAAAGAGCCGGGGGAGAGGGAGTCGTAGTTCCGCGGGATTGGGCAGGTGCGTCTGCGAGCTTGGTGGCCAGGTCGTAAGCGTGCAAGGTAGCCAGTCGGCCCGACGCCGGGCATCCAGTATGGATCTACAGCTCCCCGATGAGAGATGGAATGGCTACCCTGGCCAGTGTGGAAGCGTGGTAGCTTCTCGATGAGGGACCGCATGTGCACTGCACACCACCAATCCACGATGCAGCGCATCGTGCGACAGCGTTCCTGCAACAAGAGGCCGTACGCTCGCGATCGAGCGAGATAAACTGCTCCGCGAGATCCGAGCCTTTCCTGACTTTGAGCGGTTCCTCCACAATAAACTCTCTCGGCTCCGAGCTTCGGCACACTCCAGACCAGTGGTCATACACAACGCTGCGGAAGGCCGCTGCGATGCGTTGATTGTTCTTGCTGACGTCGATCATGTAACCCATGTCCCGCTCCCCAATTTCACTTTCAACCGATCCGTGGATTTTCAGAAAGCGCTGGGGATATTGCTTGATCAACGCTTTGACGAACGGGTGAGGAAGGCAACACGGAGCGGCATCAGCTGGGAATCTCCTTTATCCACCTTGTAGAACGGCGGCGACGGGCGTCAAACCAGTCCTGGATGCGTTGGCTTTCTCAGTACGTGGTGTCATATCACTTGAATGCAATGCACTGCTGATCCGTTTTTCTGTCTCTGAACAGACTCCTGGCGATCTGTTACGCGTTTTTTGGTGTCCAACTGGCCCTTTTGTGTTCCTTCCTATCCATGCAGCTGGTTTCTATGACACCCAACGTGTGCTACCTGGGCACAAAATATCCGACTTTGTTGTCTCGTCATACGCCCCTGCTATTGCCACTCTTGCGCTATCACTCAATCCCAGCGTGGGACCCAACGACAGTCTCCGCCTCCTTGCCGTCCGTCAGCCACCCTCAGATGGACAGCCCCACCTTCCAGGCGTGGCCACCGAGTTGGGACACAATCAGGGAGGCAATTAGGAATTCACCTTCAGCATACATTACCCTCCTGGAATCCTCCGACGGCACGGTTGAGGAAGTACTTACCCTGATGGAGGAGGCGGACTGGGTTCATCTTACATGCCACAGAATCCAAGATGGTGTGGATAGTGGACTTTGTCTTGCCGACCGACGCTGCTTGAAGCTGCGGGACATCGTCGCGTTATCATGTCCCCATGACGGACTTGCCTCTCTCTCGGCATGTCAGACCGCGATGGGTGACGAGCGTCTCTCCGATGGGGCCATCCATATTACAGCAGGAATTGTTTGCAGGTTACGGGGAAGTTGTTGGGACGATGTGGTCAATCAGCGATAAGGATAAGCTTGCGCCTGATCGGGCAAGGGACATATACGGGCAACTGTTTCGGAACGGCACAAGGGCGGATTATCGGGAGGCTGCACGAGCGCTACATGAAGCTATTGGGCGTCTTCGACATAGCAACTCATCGTTCGTCGAGTGCGCCGTCGACGGGGATGCGGGGATGGAAGAGTCGCCCGAGTAGAGGAGACGGTGGCAGAGGGTACAGCAATCGTCATCTGGGACGACACAGTTGTAATTTACTGTCCTGCGCCCGTCTTGGCACCTCAATCGAGGTATGTAGTAATGGCATCACCGCGACGCATCATGATGTCCATCTCCGCCTCAGACCCGGAATCGGCCCGACTCCATGCTGACACGACGCGGAAAAACTTACTGTGCCCCACCCCGCCGCCCAGTGCTGTGCTCGTCGCGCAGGAACAACCAAACGGCAAGCTGCGGAGATATTTCATGGGAAGTTGGGAACGACCAGCGCCTGCCAGGTTCAGAATCGTAACCAATACCTTCCAGTGACTGTTCAGCATGTCCTCACAGTCCAAGTTTTCTGATCCCAGAGATGCCATCTTATCCAAAGCGGCCTTCTGCGAGTTATATCAAGAATGTTTTGATGAATGCTTCTACAACGACCTACCACAATACCTCGTCCGCATCCGCGATATGAGGCTCTTCGCGCGTGAAGAACTTTGAAAAATCTTTTGGCCTCTCGTGAACACCATGCCCCTTGATATAGAAAGTGCAAGGAAGAAGGAGCTATTTACCACTCGGGGAGATTGGGTGCTGAAGAAAGACTGCAAGGTTATTTGATACGTTATGTGCTCGGATTTCAACAGACACTTGATCAAGTCCTTAGGGGACAATCAAGTGACACCTTAAATTCGCTATATTCTCACATGGATGGGGTGTTGGAGAGCCCACGTCCAGGGATATGTCAAGTAAGATCCACGACGAACGGCCCACCCCAGACGGCCCGGGATACAGGAAGTTGCTCCGTTTCTGCGCGAAAGCAAAGGACTATGGATGCGACTATGTCTGGTCGGATACGTGTTGCATCAATAAGGAGAGCAGCGCGGAGTTGGATGAAGCCACTGGCATCCGATCGATGTACCGTTGGTACGGCGATGCATACGTATGCATCGTGTACTTGGCAAAGTCTTCCTCTATCGACGACTTTGTGCACGAGCCATGGTTTACGAGGAGATGGACATTGCAGGAGCTTCTGGCACCCACAAGGCTGAAAATGTTTGGCAACTTGAAGGACTGGTACACAATTTGTCCCAAATGAAGACAAAGGAGAAAGACGCGCCACCTCCAGAATTCGAAATTGCCTACCCATGCTCAATGCCATCAGCAAAGTTACTGGCATACAGTGGCATTGAGGTGAAGACTATCAGAGATTTCAGATTAGCGGTTGGATTTGCCAACGTGGCTGAGAAGATGAGGTGGGCATCCAAACACAAGACGACCAGACTCGAGGATATTGTCCACTCTCTCCTGGGAATATTCGATGTCACCATGCCAATTGCGTATGGTGAAGGACAGATGGCGTTTCGCAGACTACTCGAAGCCATTGCACAGCGCTATGAAGATACGACGTTCTTCGCATGGCCCCGGCATGGGGCGGATCCTGTTCGCCATATTCATCCGCCTTGCCCTCCTCCCCAGCTTGCTATACAACAGTTACCCCAGGCGGTGATGCAACTTTCACTGTCCACAAACACGGTGTCCAGGTCAAGTTGCTGGTAATACGAGTCCACCTCATTCCCGGTCCGTCGGGCAATCGCTACACCGTGACATTCAGGCCAGTAGACACAGGGCTCGCGCAACGAATGACGATAATAGGACAGTTCCCAGGGCCCTGGACTGGCCCAAAACAGGACTTTGCTATCGGAGTCGTCAATTTAGTTGAATTACCATGGTCGAAACCGTCAACAGGAACACCTATGGACTCCTTCGCGCCAGGGAGCGCTATTTTTGTGTGGTAATGGAATTCCCCTGGTCGATAGATAGTATCGGGCTGATTTCCTGGAGATGGGAGACATCTTGCCAATGATAGATCTATGCCTGATTGACTACGAGACACGAGTCCAGACGATCTGCCTTAGACATTATACCGTGACCCCTACCCCTTGAGGTAGTACTTCACAGGAGTACGACTTTGATCAAAGTGAACAGACGTGTAATAACGTAGATAAATTTTGGTACTCGGGTAAGTACCATCGATACATACTGCAACAAAGCTACGTTCTCACGAGGTAGCGCATGGGAAACGCAGTCAATGATCCTCCTTTACCGGCTCCGGTTCGCCACCGTGCGTTCCCCGCCGCTATCCAGGTACACATAGGTCGATTGTCTCCTCGTTTCCAAATGGAAGCATCGCCTGACAAGACTACTTGACGCCGTGGCAGGTCCACAACGCCACACAATCAATTTTACGTGTCATTCTCATCCTCGGCAGGCAAATACACAAACCGGAAGCTTCGATATGACGGCAGTTCTCGATAAGTATAAGTTCAGTGATCGGTGCTAGCTCGGTTCTCCCTATCGAGAGCACCTCAACTTGTCCCTCGAAATGTATCTCCCGTCGACACTTGTGCGGTTGCTCCAACTACCTCTATCGCTGCCGAATTCTGCGGAACCAACCCTGCACTCTGTAGTGCCCGATGAACAGTTCAGGAAACATCACCTCAACCTAGGAAACCTTTCGCCATACCAAGATGCTCCAACTGTTCCTAGAGTGTCTGTGGACTTACCTGACGACTGCACTGTGGATCAAGTCATCTTGGTGAGTTCTCAGCTTGGTAACGAGCTGGTGCCCTAAATGACATTCTTTCCAACTCCAGTTACATCGCCATGGCTCCCGTGGCCCCGTGACGGAGGAGTATTATATTCGTCAGCTTGTTGACACCCTTGAAGAAGCGCGGGACACAATTCAAGCCGCCGATCTACTACCGTACCTGGAATTTCTTCGAGAGGGATACGTGTCCCAGCTGGTCCCTGAGGAGCTCACTGTTGTCGGGCGCAAGGAACTATTTGACCATGGGGTTGGGTTCGTGCGTCTCTGTCCCAATCAAGAATGCATACATGACCTTCAGACTCGTAGATTTGCACTTCGCTATCCTGCATTCTCAACGGACGAGGTGGTATCTACCACGGTTCCCAGAGTCATAGACTCTGCGCACTTCTTTAGTCAAGGATTTTTTGGCCGTGAGGCTGAAGATATTACATATTTGACAACGGCTGACTTTGATGATCCGGTTTCCTGGCTTGTTCCTTGGGAATCCTGCCCGAAGCTACCTTACGTTGGACCTTCCCAGGTGAGTATCATTCTATGGCTCGTCTGTCCAGCTGTGTTGTTAACCGTGGTGTACGCGCAGGCGGCTCAGGATTGGGCAGAGCGGTATATTCCGCATATCGCAAAAAGACTGAACAAACATGTTCCCGGCGTTGGGTTCTCTTTCAACGCCACTCAAGGTGCCTTGTATGCATGCCCGTACGATCTTGCAGCTCGCAATAAGTCTCCGTGGTGCAACGTGTTCACAGCACGCGAGTTGAAGGGTCTAGAGTAAGTTTAAGCTACTGTTACAGGCGACTTACATGTGATGTTACAGATATCAAATCGATCTGTTTATGGATGGCTTCAGTGGGCATGCATCCAGAGGTGACCCCGGGCCTCTCATTGGTGCATTCTATATCAAGAAACTCATCGAACGGTGAGCGTTGGCTATACAGGAAGTTGGAACATAGGAAATGATTATATATGACAGTCTGACTGATGCAACAGAGGATGCAAAGCCTCTCTATCTAGATTTTGGCCACGATTTCACTATACTCCTTGCGTTGTCAACTCTGGAATTGAACAAGTTAGTATTCGCTTGCGCATCCAAGACGTTATTGACCCTACCGTCGTCGCTACAGAGATGCCGTGCCTCTCAGCCCAGACGGTCCACCCGCACACCGCAAATTCAGAACTTCCTATCAAACACCGTTCGCTGCAAGTATGGTATGGGAGAAATTTACATGCAAGAAGTCGTATGTAAAATCCCTGCTCGATTCATTGCGTTTACGCTCACGCCGAGTAGCTTCACAGGTCCCCAAGTGCGCCTCGTGCTGAACGGAGCAACGCTTCCTCTGTCTATGTGCGAACAGTCTAGGAAAGACAGGAAGTATGGAACATGTTCGCTAGACGAGTTCGTGCGGGCGAACGAGTTCAGCATAAATGTCAAATACAAGAGCGAGATCTGGAACACCACTTGCGGGGTTCCTCACTAGCGTTGTTTCTGTCCTATCCCGTACCCAGCGAGTCAGTCGCCGGCGAATTGGAGTCCGGCCAGAGGGAAAATTCACGAAAGATTTCCCTTTATCCTCCCTTTGTCATTTGTGTATACATACAAGACCTGTGAATCTTTGTACAGAGGTGTATAATCATCAATGACCAATCTAATTGAACCGGTTTTCGTCGCACCATGGAAGTTGTGTAATATAAGAATGCAACGCAAGAGGCCCGGAGTCAGTCATGCGTAATATTCTTCGCCAGTGTCTCTGTCTGGGATACTCGGTGTGTGTGTGTGGGGGGGGGGGGGATCGCGTTTACACAAGGACCGAGTCGCGTCCTCGGAGCGAAACGTAGGATGTCGAGGAAACTGGCCAACCTATCGTGCTCCATCGTAGCGAGCTCGCTTTCGGAACATCACCTTGGCCGTGGGGTTGGCTCCAATCGAAGACCCGATGCGCAAGCTCTGTGGACGGGTCGTGTTCTCTTCCAGCTTGATATCGTACGTCATGACGATATGGGCCAACATCGTTTTGAGCTCGGCTGCGGCAAAGAAACGACCGGGGCTAACAAAAGATCAACACGAGGGTGAATAGCGATCGATGACTGGGAGAGACCGGCATACCACGCATGCCGACCGTGTCCAAAAGACAAATACTCGGGGGAAGTCGAGACGAACTGGTGCTTCGGGCCGTCCTCCTCACCCTTGTGTGTGAACCGGAACGGACGAAACACCTCTGGGTTTTCGTACAGCGTGCCATCATAATGTAACGCTACAAGGCCCGCATTGATCCTCGTGCCTTTCGGAATCAACGTCCCATCGGAGAACGTAAAGTCCTTTGTGGCCTTACGCGTCAAGCTCACTAGATAACAAAACCGAATACGAGTTAACAGCGTAATGTGAAGGGAAATAACTTTATATATAAGTGACTGACAAATGTCGATGCTTTCCATGCGTATACTCTCCTTGAGGAAACTGTCGACTTTGCGCATTTTGCTCAAGGACGTTCTCGACCATCCCTCTTTCTCGACGATAGCCTCGACTTCTTCACGGAGGGGCTCTGCGTACTGAGGGTTTGCCGCTAGGTTGTAGAGTGCAAAAGTGAAAACCTGAAGTACAGTATGACCAAAAGATCAGGATAGCATCACCAAATCACACATACGTTGGCCGATGTCTGTAACGCAATGGATGGGGTGAACGTACACCTAGAGACGAAGGAAGGCACGTACGTGAATAGCAGCTAGGTTGGCCGCTAACACGCGCTCCGTCAAGGATTCAACCGTGGCATCCGGAACTTCATCCATCATCCATGATAAAAGGTCGCTCTACAAAAAAGATGGACATAGTGGTGGTCGCAAATAAGGCAGACGAACGGGTTTCTCAGTCCAGTCTTTCCCATACTCGTTCAAGTACCTCTGTCGCTCTTCAATGATCGGACGGAGGTGCCCTATACCCCGCCTGGTGTTCTTAGCCACGTTTGTAATATATCGGGCAGCTAGGCTTTCAAGAAACTGAGATGGCTCCGTGGAAAGGCGATCATCAGAGACGTACCGTCTCAAAAATTTCGGGAAGAACCCGATCGCAATACCGCCTGTAACGGTGTCCATGGTGTATTGGATGTTGAGGGCTACGTAATCCGGATTACGACCTACAATGAAGGCTCGAAACCACAAGCAGGTAGCAAAAGGGAAGACATACACACTGGAAGACCAACGAATGATCTGTTACTAGCCCTGCACACAATCTGTTGGATGGTGGTCAATGCCGGTACGCTCTTCCACTCTAAGTCATCCAATATGTATGAGCGAACCGTTATCTCTGGTAACGGGGAACACATTACCATTGTCATTGAGGTCCAATATCTCGTCAAAGGCGATGATGATCTCATCTCGCAGCTCAGGATACAAGCTCCCGATCTTACGGGGGAGCTGTGAGCGCATCACTGTAATGTGGTAGGGGTCGTAGTAAACCTCGGACTCCGACATGAATTCGGAATTGAAGTCCTTATAGCCACAACCCTCTTTCAGAAACGGGTGTCACTGGACAGGAGCGCGCTTCTCACTTCATTCAAAGCCTCCGGAAAAGAAAGCTCGTCATCGCGTGCGTTTCGCAGTTCCTCTACATGCGCGCGACTGGTTACGACGACGACCCAGTGGTAGAGCGTTGCAATCTTGAACGGAGCACCGTTGTGCTGCAGATATCATGAAAGGAGGTTGGTTAAAATATCGGTACGAGCAGGGATGCTTACCTTTTTGTATCCTTCCTGGATGACGTCGGCCGCGTTGGTCATGTACCTGATACCAGCCCACCAGGAGCCAAGCCAACCAGCTCTCGATCCAACGGTCGGAAACGCACCCAACTAAACAAAAAGCAACGAAAAAGATGGGAACACCATGAAACGAGGGTGCATCATTGACCTACATTGGGGCGCCAGGACAACCGAATTCCGACCATGGCTGCTGCAATGCATGCGATAATATAATTCCTCACGGGAATGCTGGCAAGTAAGTCTGGCATCGTCCAGTGCACTCCAAGAAGGCGAGGTTATGTACCGGTTGTCACCAACGAGCGTGTGATCTTTTACGCAAGGGGATGTAGACAGTGGAGCCTACACCTAAGTATGTTTCAGATAGATGTCGGCAACGTCCGAGTCAAAAATAATCAGACCAGTGAAGCAATCACCACTGTCGGTCCTAGGGGTTAGGCCCACGCTGAATTCTTAACTGTAACGAACCGTCGGCGATACCATCACATTCCATGACCCTGGACGACTTTGGATCCAGTCGTAACCTTGGGTACCGTCTGTCCACCGCAGAATTCCAAGAAGGTGAGGTTACGTATCCGTTGGGCCGCGCAGCTCGGACGAAGTCGATGCGCGAGGCTTTATACCCCCGCGCACTCCGATGGATGCCAGTGCAAGTGCCCACTTCCGAGCTAGATTTTCGTTGTAGCCTAAGGGCCAGAACGGATGCTGCTACTCACAAAGTAGCCGAGTTTGTTCAGCTTTGTTCAGTGACAAAGAGCCCGGCTGTCAAGCTGGCCGAGTTGTCGCCGACTGAAATTTTCACAAACCTTGTTTGTTCCCCCCCATAACACCCCATGGCTATCGACTGGCTTCCCTCTTATCATGATCTCACTGATCACCACGAAGAAGACATTCACCAACAACTTCTCGACCTCGTTGGACATCTCAAGACATTCACAGATACCCTGATGGCTGAACTCCCTGGAGATACTACAAGCATCGCTAAGATTGCAAAGTGGTCCGATCAAGAGGTCGACGCTCTTGTACAATACTTCCATGAGCACCGTGCAGAAACGGGTGATGGGAACTTCAAAGAGGCCACCTTTTCAGCTTCTGCAGAGTTCCTCGGCCTCTTCATACGATGGGCAAGATCAAGGATGCCAAGAGTGTCAGGAACAAGTGGGGCCAGGTTCGGTATTTTTTTTTGTATATCTGCGATACTGAACCATCCCCCAGCTTAAGGCGATCTATGCTGCCATCTCACATTATCGCAATCAATCTGGCTTTCATTGGGACAATGAAAACGGTGCAAACATACAAGGCACCGCCACATCCCAGGTTTTTGACACGTATGTTGCGAAGAAGGCAAGTTTCCAACTCCAGACACTACTAGTCTATGCTAATCTTGACTGGCAGGGGAATGGCCTGATGAAGAATTTCCGCAACAGAGGCTGGAAGTACCTGGAGCAGATGGAGGATATTCTTCCCCACGGTGGTGCATCGGGAGGAAGATCTTATCGTGGTACCATCGGTGTACTTCCCATCGTACCGGGACCAGATCAAGCAGTGACAGTGAACACAGGGGGCACAGACGGCGCATTGAGCGCATCTGCTCTTGCTTCACATGCCCCAGTCGCTGGCACCATCCCTCCGAGTCCTGTTACACTTGCCAACACCCCTACTTCTATGCCAGGAAGCAGCAAGCATCCCTTTTCCCAGTTTTCTACAGATACTTCTGATCCATTGCTCCTCTTTTCACCAATGCAGTCTTCGCCTTCGTATTCCATTCCATCCCCCGCCCCATCCCCCGCCCCATCCCTGGGCCCCGCCCTTGGACTGTCCCACACCCCATCCCACAGCACTCAAGGTGCTAGCAAGCGCAGCCGAACGGCTGCCATGAAAGATGACAGACACTCAAACATTGTTGCCATCAACATGGTGAACAATTCGATCCATGCCCTCAGTGATACGATCACCACCAAGTTTCGAAATAAGCTCACTGTTGTCAGCGCGGCTATGGATCAACTGTATCAACTTACCGATCTTTCCTCAGACCACATCATCGAGTTGGGGGAATACTTTGTGCAGAATGAAAGTAAGGCTTCCGTTTTCATTTTGCTCCAGCCGAAGGAGCGTCTTGCATATGCCCGTAGGTTATATAATCAATTCTGTACTTCGCATCCTGTTGCTGGCCCGAGCCAGAGCTCAGCTGGGCCAGAGACTCCCTTGTAGCCTGTTGTTGTATTACGATCACTGTTGAATGTTTCGTTACACGATGGAATCATGATACTGATCTTATGACATTCCCAACTACATTCTGTCTGATACATCGGAATACATATCTATGTCCTCCAAGTCGTCCAAATGCTCCCGGGTCCTCAAAATAGTCTGGTAGTTATCCCACATCACCTGGGTGATGTTGTTTCGCATCTGTTTCACAGTGAGATTGTCTGGCACAGGCGGGTCGTGAGCTGCAGCGGATAGCGACTGTGATTGTGGGAAATCATCTTCTGAGTCGGAATTGGAGTTGCTGTCATCGCCATCATTTGACTCAGAGTCTGCCATAGGGTCTGCATGGTAGACAAAGTTGTGAAGGGCGCATAGCACCGTGGGCAATCTTGCTTGTACATCGAGGGGAAATTCAGTGGAAAGTGAAAGGATATGAAAACGTCGTTTGAGAATACCGAAGATACGCTCAATGACATTCTGAGCTGACGCATGGCGCAAGTTAAACAATTCTTCACGGTTTGAAGGACTGACAGGGTGCGAGCGATTAGAACAAGTAAAAACTTGAAAGATATATAGTTTACCGCACACTAGCGCGGCCCCATTCTGCAAGATGGTAGCGCACACCGCGATAGGGAACAAGTAACTGGTCTCGGAGCAGGTATCCTCCATCTGCGAGAAGGTATTTCCCAGGTGGGATCCATAGATCTGTGCCTGCGGCATCATCAAAGACACAGGCATCTGTTGCAGACCCCTCCCAACCCGTAAGTGTATAGGTAAATTTGAGGTCAAAATCGCAAACGAAAAGTCCGTTCTGGGATAGAAATCCCTTGCGGTTGCGGTAAGCGGGGCGAAGATGAGAAGGTGGAAATATGGGTATGTGGCTCCCATCAATGGCTCCGATTGCATTTGCAAAATATGGAAAGAATTTGGGATTGCGACGAACTTTTGATGGAACACTTTCACCTGTTGGAAATGATACATATTTGGTATAGAACGGTGGGCTCGCAAGGACATTGAGCGTTTTCTTGAAGTATCTATTGAATCTTAAGATAAGCATGAACATTTAATTGGTACCCGGTCACAAACCGAGAGATCGTATCATTCGACCGTTGAAAGCGCTCACCGACGTGCCTCACCGTAAGGCCAGTAACAGACATATAGAGGAAGATTGCAATTTGCTCTTCCAGTTTGACCTTCTGAGTACTCCGATGGCCGAGTTTGTGAAATTCAGCTACGAGCGAAAGAAAAACCTTCTTGGGAAGCCCAAGCTCGCACTTGATGCGATCTGGATGACCTGCGATGAGCTCCAGAACCCAGGAGTACCCAGATAGGACGGAGGTGTGATACTTGATCGGTTCATGTTGGGGGGGATTGGCAGAAAGAAGAAGTTCGAGTAACGAAATAAGGAGGATCTGAATTAGTTCCAAGATATGTTCGAAGGCTTCATCTTGCGCCTCATCTGAGTACAGCTCCGTCTCTGTGCCAGTGAAGGATGGCATGATATGGTACAATGATTAGATTGATAGCGGTAACTAATTTTCAGTCGCCGACAACTTTGCTGGCTTGACAGCCGGGCTCTTTGTCACTGAACAAAGCTGAACAAACTCGGCTACTTTGTGAGTAGCAGCATCCGTTCTGGCCCTAACGGGACTCTATGCGAACACCGCTTCGGAAAGAGCTCTGGCAACTCGTCCGTAGGTGTGCATGAAGCGTATGTGGTGCACGATGGACGTTGCCAATGCTCGTCGACGCCGATGGTTGGGGCACTTGGCTAGCCTTTGAGAACCCGGAACTGTAACGACCACACATTGACAAGTCCTGACCTGGGAGCTTGGTTAGGTTGCCTGCTTTGTTATGTAAATTGAATTGTCGGACGATGCCTTTTCTGCCTGGCTCATCACGAACATTATCGTGGTGGAGGTGAACTGACTCGACGGTCTTTTGGAGTCGGAGTACTACAAGTAGTACTAACTTGGAATACATGATCCACGTACACTGCTAATCGTGGAGTACAGTATCTGAATCATAGTGCCTCGTGGGAAACCAGTCTTGTCAAGATCCTCAACGAGGGGTCGACATAACCACAGCGAAACTTTGATGATACCTATCCTTCAAACAACCCAGTCCTCACCGCCATCAGTCTGATGCCGACACCTAATAACCCTTTTTCTTCCCATGACGATGACGACGACGACGAAGGAGGTTGGGAAGAAATGCCCGTCGTCAAAGAAGACGAGTTTGCCGGCGGTCTTGACGAAGAGGATCAACGGAAATATCACTACGTTCCAAAAAAAACCGAATCACACGCACATTCACACTCGGGTGGGAACGCGACGGGGAACTTCATCGATGTCGATGACCTAGGGACCCAATGGCGCTCGAAAGCAGAACAGAACGAGAACGAGTATACCCGGCTGCGAGGGGACGAGGAGGACGAGGCGGATGAGGTGCATCTACGGACACGATACCTCTTCGATGAGGATAAGGCGATGACGCCGCTGGGTCAGATGCAAACGACGAAGAAGATGCTCACCGAGGCGCAGCGTATTGCGTACGTCGGTCTTTGTGCCCTTACTGCGAAGGAGATGGTGCAAAAGCAGAAGAACGCGCGGAGGAAAGAGCTCAAGGATGCTATCCACAGCATGGAGCTCTGGACATTGAAGGTGATGGGACGACTCTATTATCATATGGACCTCGAGATTGCAGGTATCTTATCCGTTATTCTTTACCTTTTTCTGATGGATGGACGATACGCCCTAACACATGTCTACAGAGCAAAAGATGATAGACAGCCTTGCGCTGCATGGTGTGCAAGCCAGCGATCTTGCTCCGTCTTTGATGACAACCCACACAATCGCCAATCCTGAATATGACCCTGCGGAAGCCAAGAAACAGGAAATGGAGAAAGCATCACATCCAGTAGAACGGGCCATTAATCTAGAACCTTCCAAATCTCCAAATCCCTCACCGCTGCCTTCAACACCGACCACACCCACGTTTCAAACGACAGCTCGCGTCCTGGAAAATACATCTGTGGCTTCATCATCTCTTCCCGGTGTCACCACCACGCTTTCGTCCGTCGACAAGGATGTCACACTTGACATTCGATGGACAGTTTTGTGCGACTTGTTCCTCATCTTGGTTGCCGACAGTGTTTATGACGCCCGTTCTCGCGTGCTGCTAGAAAACGTCGCACTGAAACTCGGACTTGGTTGGATTGACGTCGTTAAGTTCGAGCGGCGCGTCACTGAATCCCTCGAAATCCAGGAAGGCGTCGAAAAATTGGAAAATCAAGAGATCATCGAGAGGTCTTCCAAGTCTGCCCGGAAAAAGCGGTATATGATGGTGGGTCTTGCAACGCTAGGTAAATCATTGAGCTTGTGCATTTGCTGTAGTTGGCTCATCGTGATTGTAGGGGGTGGTCTCGTTATCGGACTGTCAGCTGGGTTGTTGGCTCCTGTAATCGGGGCAGGCCTTGGCGCTGCGCTCACCACTGTCGGTATATCAGGGACGACAGGCTTCCTCGCAGGTGCAGGAGGTGCTGCAGTGATCACGACAGGTGGCGTCTTGACAGGCTCTGGCATCGCTGCACGTGGTATGACCAGGCGGACTCGAAGTGTGAGGACTTTTGATGTACTACCACTCCATAATAACAAGCGCGTGAGTTGTATATTAACTGTACCTGGGTAGGAGTGCCGTTTTCTTCTCCGGGACCTTACTCATGCGATTGTAGGTTCATGAGTGGCAAAATAGATGATGTCCGACTGCCTTTTAGCGTGCTAGACCCTATCGTTGGAGACGTATTCAGTGTTCTTTGGGAACCAGAGATGATCCAAGAAACTGGAAGCACTCTGAGGATTCTGACGGGCGAAATCTTGACACAGCTCGGTCAGACGGTACTGCAGCATACCGCCATGACCGCGCTGGTGGGAGCTCTCCAGTGGCCGATCAGTGCGTTGTTGTTTTCGTGGCGTTTTTTTTTTTCAAACGATTCATCTTGGCTCTGTCTAGTCCTAACGAAACTGGGTTACCTCATCGACAACCCTTGGAACAATGCCCTTGATCGTGCGCGCGCAGCAGGAAGCGTGCTTGGACAATTATTGTTGCAACGACATCTTGGAGTTAGACCGATCACGTTGATCGGCTTCTCGCTTGGGGCCCGTGTCATCTTCTATGCGCTATTAGAACTGGCCAAGGCCAAGGCATTCGGCATCGTCCAGGATGTCTTCATTCTTGGCGCCACGCTCACCGCCTCACAAAGCACATGGTGCAACGCACGCAGCGCCGTTTCCGGACGATTCGTTAACGTGTACGCGAAGAACGACTGGGTATTAAACTATCTGTTCCGCGCAACGAGCGGGGGTCTTAGTACGGTAGCTGGGTTGAGACCGATGGAAGGTATACCCGGGTTGGAGAACGTGGACGTGACGGACAAGATCGCGGGACACATGAGTTATAGAACGTTCATGCCTCTCATTCTCGACCAACTAGGGTTTCCCGTGACCGCTGACTATTTTGATGAACCTGTGGTACGTTTCACGCTTATTATGGCTCCACTAGCGCTTGTTGGCATGATGACTGATGGATGGATCAGGAGCCTGATTTTGAAGGCGACAGAGTGGTGATTCGGGAGGTTGAAGACGCAAAGACGCAAAAGCAAGGATGGTTCTCGAAACGCACAAAGAAGACATCGCTGTCCCCTTCCGCTGCTTCTCGACCCCCCTCCGCTGCTTCGTTTGGTTTTTCGAGGTGGAATGCCTCGTTCAAGTTGCAAGAAGACCACCTCCCACCCCGTACGGACGCCACTCCAAATCCCTTGCCTTCTCCTGCTCGCACAGACCCCAGTGATACGCCCATTTCGCCTGAACGGTGTTCATCAGACTCCGCAGCGGACGTTCCTGTCCATGCTGGTTTTGATCTCGTTGCCATCAAGCACATGCTCGGAGAGGCGGAGCGTCATCCCGAACAATTTGTGGTCCCTAAGCCGGATCAGGATGCCTCAGTACCGCCACTTACGTTACATTCACATTCAGCTCCACTGATAAGCCAGGGTGACTCAGTGACAGGTGCTGTCAAGCCCGTCCCATATGACGACGTGGATGAAGCAGGGTCCTCTGGCTGGAACTTGCCGGATACACTGAGCTCCACATCGTTGACATTGCATGATCCGTATAGGACAACGGATAGGACGCAAGAGGAACAACGGGAAGCGAAACTTTGTTCAGAGTCAAATGACCCCTTATCTCGACCGTCTTATCCACCCGAAATGAGCCCAGTATGGTCTTCTGCGACGAATGGTTTGGGCAAGGCGTCGGATACTGCGTTTGGGAGCCCCTTTGTAGGGTCGACTGAGGGAGTCTCGTTTGGGGGTGCTTCGCGCTATCTTGCACAGCCGCCTCACTCGCACGACCGGTTTGGCACGCTTGGCGCGCAGTCGACGTCTGCTACATTGCCTGCTCTATCCTTTGGCTCTCCGGATGGGACCATCACGTTTCAAGGCTTGGAGCCAGATCCATGGAATACACCTGCCAGATTTAGGAATCCGACGGGGAATGGTCTTGGTATGAATCCTTGGTCTACGTAGTCTTCGAGTGCTTCTTTTCTTTGGCTTGGCGGGTAGCATAGTGGGGTTACGTCTACGAGTGTACTTATAACACATTGCTTTCTCGCAAGAATTGGGGGAGTGCACTCGAGAGCACGCATAGTTCATGTCGGCTGTATGTGTGTGTGTACTTCATAAGTATTTGTAGATCTTGCCAGTCGAGACGCTGACCGTTGGGAGGGGCGCAGGGCAGCGCACGCGTCACGCATCCCCTCGGGGAGATCCACCTCTCGGGAACACTCAATACCCGGTCGCAATAGATCTACTGATGTCGGACATGTACTAGCAGAGTGTGGATTAGTGATCCGCCGCCGTCGCATCGCCTTCATCATCGTTTCCTTGGCTCGCCGAGTAACATGGAACAAAGGATGCAGAACACCTAACAAAAGAATGTTTCCCCTCGGCTTTGGGGACTCGGAGGGGGAGGATGCCCGGGGGGGGGTCTTCATCGGCGGCTGTAAATTTCGCTTTCAACGTCGAGTGTCGTACATGTCATCCATCACATCAGACCGCGATGTCGTGATCCCATGAACGTGTGTGTGGGGTAAACAAGGCAGAAACGGTATAAATTAAACAAGAGGAAATGGGCCTGGTGAGAACGCGTGGCGGGGTGGCTGAAAGTGAGTCTTTTGTGCCATTTGAAAGCTCCACGCGCGCTTGCCTGAGCGAGGCAGGTACCCACCTGCAATATATCACAAATAGGTCGCCAAAGTGTGTGCTTCTGTTTCCGCACATGAGCTTATTTGATCTCGGAGTCACAAGGCTGAGACTGCCCATGCGCTGCCAACGGTTGGTACGGGCGACAACTCGCCTGCAACCGTGCCGGTACCACACCTCCACAAGGGTGGTCTTGTCCACATATTATATATATATACATTTTCGATATGGCCGTGACGGGGCGGAGTTTTGCTGTCCACAGGGCAACCAGCGTCACCACCCGTTCACTTTCAAACTCCGAACACGACAACTCCGATCCGCAGACAGTTGCAATGCGAACGTTACGTTCCGCTATTTTTTTTCCTGATGTTATAAAGATCGGATCCTAGCCCGTCCCTGTCGCCCGGCCTCCTGCTCCCCCTCTCTCTCCCTTCCCATTCCACCGTCACCATCTGATCCTCTTACTCTTCTTTGGTGGTTGACGTTTTTGCTCTCGTTGACTTGACGTATTACATGCGGTCAATCCTCAAGCACCCTAACTTATCCGATCTTCATTATCACCAACAATGCCTAGAGCCGTTCCCGTTCGCGACATGTGCATCTGTTGAAGTATCCTCCCACGTCCACTTTCCCCCGACCCCGACCCTCACGTCGACCTTCATCACCCACTCTTCCTCGGTGTACGACCGCACACCCGCAGAGGTGCTCCCCAACACCTGCGCCTTGCCCGGTCGTCATGAAAGAGAATTCGTGGACACATCCCATCCCTGTCGTCCGCGCCATCTGTGGGATTGGGACAGGGAAGGTCCCCAAGGGAGTTATTTCCAACCTCGTGGGTACGAGGCACGCTCGATCGAGCCATCAGGTTTATCTGCCCTATTTCTCCCTCTGCCACGCAACGCCTAACGATCTCTCCCCCCTACATCTGCGTTTCTGTCGGTCTTTTATTTAGAATCGGATGACTCGGATCTCGTGCGGACTCCACCTGAACCTACCTTGCCCAGCCACCCGATCACTGTGCGGTTTGGGTATCGGGAAGTGAATGATGTGATGTTGCCGTATACCCCTACTCGCCAAGAGATCGAGTCTGCGCTCTCGTTCTTGCCTCATGCGCCGTCGAAGACAAAGAAGCCTACGCGCCGATCGCACAGTCTGGGTCGGTCGCCACCAAAGGAAGCCCGTCAGGAGAGCGCCGACGGATGGATAAAGCATCGCAGCAACTTCACCGCCCCCACCCTCGACTTTGGAGGGTGCTTGGGTGGCTTTTGAGGGAGGGTGTTGTCACGGTATAGATCACTGTGCTTGCTCTCCTTGGTATTTAACATTTGACTTGACGACTTGGTGACGGAACTGTTACCCATAGGCATGCAATGATTTGTTTGTATTACTACCGTTCATCCGGATGCATAGACATCAAGTTTTCGAAACGCACATCCCATTTTTATTATACGAGCCTACGCTTTTTTGTTCTACGTGGTAGGTTCGTGTCGGAGGATTGGAAGGTACCTCGTGGCGCGAAAGTTTCCCGAACGTCACAGGAAAATTGACGGCACTTGCAGGCAGTGCTTGTTTATGTCTCGAGTTTGGACAGACCCGTTATTGCATGCGGCAGCGATGGGAAGTTTGATAGCAAGTATGTGTGAAGGGGAATGTACCCCAAATAGGAGAGCCTGATGGTTTGTGCACACATGCCGTTGGACCGCCGTGCCATAGTGCACACTAGTTGGGGTCAAACCCACTCCCGGGCCACATTGCCTGTCACGCCGGAATAGGGCAGGTCAGCTGTTGTGCACGCAAATACTTCGGCCGCACCGTACCTGAAGAGAGTTTTCAGCTCAACCCCTTATCGACTACTGTCACGGACATGAATGGAAGCATGGTGATTTGATCGTCCGGGTAGATCGTGCTGCCTTCCAATCTGGTTTTGTTTCCTATGAGGACAATGGAAGCGTAAACACCCTCCGTCCCGGATTCCGTTGCTCCTATAGCTATTAGGAGTACATTGACATGACGGTTTCGTTACTCGCAAGGTGTTGCCGGGCGTGGACAACACTTACATCCATTTACAAACGATCATAAATGTGGACCAGATTTGCAGGGTGGAGTTGCAACCACATAGGTCGACAAATTCGAGAATGGAGACGGGGAGTGAACGTCAAAAGTACCCCATGATGACATGAGGGCAACAGACATTCAGTTCGCAATCGGGTGGCATTTGTATTGACAGGGTTGTTAAGATTCGTTGAGCCTTGTTGACCGGGGTGTTTCGCGGGAAAGCTGCGCCTCGGGTTTCTATGAACAGCCTTGAAACGCTGTCAGCGACTACGAGCACAGTTGCTTGCCAGGCCGAGTCCCCACGTAACTCCACGTGTATGGATTTCCAGTGTTGTGTACTCAGGGACATCTGAAATGTTGAGGCTGAAGTTGAAAGTTCCGAGGCCAAACAAGGCGGTCAGTGCGCAAGTCCCCACTCGACGGAGTGCAAAAAGAGGCGTGGGAATTACACAATTCCATCGCCCCCCGAATCAACAGACCCGCCTCTCTCATCATCCCTTTTGTTCCGCAACCACCATCACACAGCGACAACAAGCTCGCTCGTCAATCACATCTTCGACCACAACTAACTCTTATTTCATACCGACATGGCTCGCACCAAGGCAAGTATCTCTGTCAACGCATGTCGACATCACCAGGCTCATTGCCTTTGGATAGCAAACCGCCCGTAAGACCACAGGAGGTAAGAGGTGTCATGACATCGCGTGGTTCCGGTGACAAACGCATCCCCAGGCAAGGCTCCTCGTAAACAACTGGCGACCAAGGCTGCCCGTAAAACTGCTGCTGCTGTACGTGTCGAACCCCCACCATCATCGTGCCTGCGATGTCTACTTACACTTGTTATCTCGCTACAGGCTGCTACGGGTGGTGTGAAGAAGCCCCATCGTTTCCGCCCTGGAACGGTCGCTCTTCGTGAGATCAGAAGATACCAGAAGTCGACCGAGCTCCTCATCAGGAAGCTCCCCTTCCAGAGGCTCGTTCGTGAAATTGCTCAAGATTTCAAGGTGCGTATTTTAGTACTCGTCTCGTGACTGGAGGTGAAGTTTTGTCTGGGAAATAGACCGACTTGCGCTTCCAATCATCCGCTGTCATGGCGTTGCAGGAGGCTGCGGAGGCGTACCTCGTCTCCCTCTTTGAGGACACCAACTTGGCTGCCATCCACGCAAAGCGTGAGTCATCTTTCCCTCTTTCTTCGGTCCCGCGTTCTCACGCTTACTTCTTTAGGTGTCACCATGTATGCTTCTTTCGTCATTTCCTCGAGGATTTGTTGACTAAATTATTTTGTAGCCAACCCAAGGACCTTGCTCTTGCTCGTCGCCTCAGGGGCGAGAGGGCTTAAATCATGTCCCACACAGGGTCTCATTTCACTTGATGGGTATATAGTCCTTGTTTGTTCACCCAGTATGTCTTTCCATTGTGTCCGTTATGATATGATACAAAACGGCGTAGTATGTACGATTGCCTCCCCTTAACCCCACCATTACCTTTGTTGGTGTTGTCAACGGACTGCATCTGGTCTCGTTCTTGTTCGACTTTACATCCATTATTATGACGCCTTTGATACGCAGAGAGAAAATGTAGATGAAAATTGTTTGTATTCGCCTCATGTATCGATAATATACATTTGCGTTACAGACAATGGTTGAGTGGATTGTGTGATGTGATTAGAGACCAGCTTGTGTTGGGATGTAAGGACCGTCCCAGCAGACGAAACCCACGTTATTTGTGATCTAGATAAGACCTCGTAAATGAGACCAAGAAAAATCGTGGACCAAGGCTGGAAACCGTACCGTCGAGGCGTTGCACCTGGCAGTGACCGGGGCGCCTGTCAACGTGCGCGCAAACAGGTTCTCAGCCACGATGTTAGTTGCTAGGGGAGGAATCTCGTCAGGAACACGAGATGGGGGCCACCCCAAAAGGCAACAGCCACAGGGACGAAGATCCGCTCACCAGTACCAGGGTACAAATCGAAAATGACCACTTCCCTGCCCGTGGCGCCTGGGACGTCGTACCAGCACGGGTCGCTGATACACGAGCCTTCGACGTAGCCTGGGGTGCTGATGGCATATCGTAGTTTTACGTCAGTACATTCGCGTGATGGGCACAGCGCGGGCGAGGAAAAATAAAGGGGGGGCAGGACGTACTCGTTGATGACCCCGACAAAGTTTTCAAAGAGAAAGTTTTCAATGTGCGTTTCGTTCACGCTGGACGAGTTCTGGCGAGAACCGACCTAAAGAAAGAAGAAGACCGAGGTAGGTAAAAGAGAGAGAGAGTAAGTAGGGTCAGCGTCGCATCAGCAGGACGAGTAGGATTTCGAGATCGACGTACGCCTTGGTCCCAATAACTCACAGAGCGCGAATGTCAGTACACATGTCATACACGAACCGACTGTCAACACCACCACCAGCGGGGTGGTATCGTCGAGCGACTCACTTTTGAGTGACGTAGATGGGAAACATGACGTCGATGAACACGATGTTGCGCCACGTCGCGCTGTGGAATGCCAAGGACGGGTACGGCGACGGTGACGGCGATGGTGATAGTGTGAGAGCTTGTTCAAGGCGTGCGGGAGGGGGAGACGACTTACTTGATCGCGGCGCCGTTGCCACCCGTCCAGCTCTTGAATCGGGCGGCATACAGTGAGCGGTTCTAGGGTAACCATTGAGTATATCCCGCGCAGTTTGAGTTGAAAATGGGTATTTTACCATGATGGTATTTTCGAATCTGGAAGGCATTGATTATGTTGAGGTGATGTCGTCATTAGAGTGGCAAGCATGTTGACTCACAACACGTTCTCCACCGACGCGACTTGTCCGTCCTCGCCAAGGGAACCGACAGAGAGCCCATGAGAGCCTTCACAGTAGCCGTTACTATTCATAGGAGCAGACATCAATGCACGCGACGGGGATCAGAGAAACGGAGATTCTGGACAGACCGCCAAGTGATGTTCTTTGCACCATTGCCTACCGTCAAGCAGTCGTCGCCATTCACGACGTGATTATATTCGAATACCAGGTTGGTTCCACCAGCTGAGAACCCGTCTCTGTGGACGCGTCAACATCGAATAGGGCTGACATTACTCGTTTCACGTAGACGTACGTGTTAAAAGGGAACGACTGCGGACGACTCTCAGCTCACAATCCGTCTGATGCGTCCGAGTACTCACAGCGTTGTCAGATCCGGCCAAGATGGTGTTGTTATAAATGTGCAGATTGTTCGATCCTGTCGTCTGGAAGTTCCAAGCGATTGGCTGACCAGCGCACCGTCACTCGATGAAACGTTCCCACTCATCCAGATATGGAGCAACCGACCTTGTATATCTTCATGTTTCTGATCACGCCCGTATCAATGTGTCCAAAGAGCCAGCCATGGGGTCGATTGTCCTGTTGCATGACATCCCACCACTACAACGTCATCACGTTAGTTTTTCTCGCCCATGAGTGCATGTGGACACGTGAACTTGCTTGTTGGCCGTAACCGTCGACCCAACCCCAGTTGGGATCGGTGGTCCCGCATAACGTGACGTTACTTCCGCCCAAAAACGTGATCCTAGCCATCCATCCGAGTCAGAAAAGACGATGCGTCAGAAAAGCAGCAGACACGCCAATACACACCAAGCGCCCGAGTAATTCTTTCGACATTCTGGGGGTCAGCACCAACCGACAACACCCATGACGAAAACCGGGAAAGCTCACAGCAGCCGCGACGTAATTCTGCACCGTTTCAATGCTCGTCGGGTAAGATAGGTTTCCTTTGATGACCACTTCCACGTTCGTCAGGGTGGGGAAGGTGATAGGAGACCAGATGTTGTACGTGGTGTTTGCTTGGAATACGATGGAGGCGTCGCACGCGTATTCCGACACTAGAGCCATAAGCGCTGGGGTATCGTCCGCGCCGTCGTTGTGTGGTACGACGAACGTAGACCACGCATTGGTCAGCGCGACACAGCACGCCAGTGAGATCGTTGTAGTGCGCAACATGTACGAGCGGTGATCGTGGACAGGGAGTTTGAGAGGGTAAGAACCCGCTCGGGAGTGAACACGAGTGGTTCCCCGCACTTATCGTCGTCGGATAACGGAAACAGGAACGGCGTGCTTAGAGGGCTGGCCGTCCGTCCGCGGAGATGTGATGTCGTACAGCGGTTACCGTCATGTCATGAGGAAGGTACTCTGTGGGGAGGAAACTTGAAAGTTGAACGGAAAACAAAGTCATGCTCTCCAGCGTTGATTTCGAACCCACGGTGTTAGCACTAGGTGTTCCTGTCGGCTTTCTACATCGTGGATCGATATGACAGATGCTACGACAAGTGTGAGCTGAGGAAAGTGACAATATCGATGTCACAAAGCTTCTCCGAGTCCCTGGAATTCCACCCGAGCCGTTTCGAAACATCTGCGTAAGTGCACCCACCACAAAGTTACAGTCCATGAATAGCGACGATGGGTCGGGACTCCTCCCAGTGAACTTTCTCAGCGAAGCGGCGGATCGATGGGACCTTCGATACCGACGGTCCTGGAGTCCCGTAGGAAACTTGGCTCACTGGGCCCGAGGTGCGTAGGTAGACGAGGACCGCGCGTGCTTACCGCCCGCCATCGGCCAGCCGAATAGCGTCCCAGTCCCTGCGAACGAAATGGATCGCCCCATTCACGGTGGCGTAGTTTTGTGCGCCAAAGACCTCGGTGATGGTTCGTGGTTAAGAGCGCGTTGTGTCCACCAGTGTATGCCCCATAGAAATGGAAAACGCCAAGGGAGCGAGCCTGCGACGGCATCCTGTCCGATCGCGTCTGGGATGTTTCTCCTCGACGAGGTCCATATAGTATGCCTAACCAAAGGATCCCCAGGAACAGGAGCAGCTCCACGGCGGACTGCCACCCAGGTCGAATTGCATGACATCGAATCAAGGCACTCGCACCTAAAACACACTAAAGATTTGGTTGACTCCGATGACGGGGAAGATCATCATGAATCCGGAGAGGAGGAATAGAGTTTGATGCCGATTCGTGGGGGTTCTGCACCTTGGGATTCTATGCCCAGTCTGGGAGCGGCAACCACGATGTCAATGGCTCAGCGCCATTTCGTGTTCATGTGCCACCAGCTAGCGTAATTCTTACGAGAGATAGAGTTCCGAGCAGAGCCCGGCCGGCTATGGGACTTGCTAGCGCTCAAGCATTCATCGATCATCCACCGCCGGTCTCCGGATTTAGAGGAATTGCCACACTGATCAGTGTGCTCTATGCACCGTTCATTTCGCGCAGACAGTGCGCCCTGTGTGCGCGCCACGTGGCCCAGGGCGCTGCGCCCTCTGTCTCTGCGAGACATTTTGCTTGATTGGGATCCCGGCGCTGGTATCGCATTTCTCGAGGCACACCCTCGACTACGTTCGCTTCGGACATCGCGTGCGGAGCTAAATCCCACACTCGGGCCTCACGTACGTTTCTTGTCCCTCAGGGGTTGCTTCCTGAGCTTACTCCGAGACTTCGATGTGCTGCCAGGAGGCCATCATGTCATGTACGAAAGACAACTATACCTAGTCCAACCATGTGACCCACCCCCAGGCAGCCAACATCATCCGGTGTCAAGACGCAACGTCAACATGACTGGTGTTACAGTTATCAAAAAAATGAAGTGTAGTTATTACACGAAGCTGTACAAAGGGGGCTCAACATTCAACAATACTATCGAAAGGCAAACTTCCAAGAAAACGTATGCGTGCGTAAAGATTACAAGAATGAAGGAAGAGAATGCATATGCAGAGCCAAAGCCCGGGGACGCCGACCATCTAGTTGGCCCACTCCGGTTCAACCTTGAGTCTGGCCTTGGGCCAGTATTTACCCTCTGGCAATCCATCTGCTTCCATCCGAATCTTGACCGTCCGGTGCAACTTGATCTTGACTCCCTCGTGCCGCTGCATGGGAACGTGTCGCCCCGAGCCCATATTGACGCTGCACAAAATAATGTCTAGTCAACAGATCGCTCATCGACAAGGATGCTGGCTTACACAAATTCATTGTGCCACCGATCGTCTGCGTCTCTCTGATAATGCAACTTTTGCGGGATGACCTCAAGGATCCACCACCACCATGAAAGCTTTAGTTGGTCATACAAAGGACTAACGGCATCTGCCAAATCTTCCTGTTCCTCGCTGACGAACGTCCCACCATCACTGTAGGCCACGATCGTGTCATCCTTGATGACCTGCGGAGACGGTACGGAGTAGGCTTTCATCGAGTCTGGCGTGCCAGGAGGCGACCGAGGTGGAGGTGTTTGAAAGATTGGCGGAGGACGCTCAACGACGTGCGGATATAACATCGCATCATCCATGCCAATTTGCTTGAACATGGAACGGTGGAACATGATCCCGGTGTTAGCGAGAAAACACTGTCTGATCATCCACCGTAACGGAATGCGCGCCAGACTGTTACGAGTACCATTTGGGACAGATCCACCGCCGACGTCTGCATGATGCCAAGTACGTCGTCAATTATTTTTGTATAGATAAACAGACATACCGCAATGGACGCCGGCGAACCACACCTCTTCCACATTAGTCTCCGTGATTGTTTGAGAATATTGGTGTTCGAGTTCTGGTAAAGATGGCTCGTGATGATGGCCATTGCTTTGTTGCTTGATAACTTTCGGCAAGGCAGGCGTGTGGATTTTCTTGACGCTACGCGGCATCTCGTGGCGCTTGACACCGAGTTTTCGGTCCGCTTCTGTGGACCGGTTGAAGTTGTTGGGTTTGAACCGCCTGCACAACAAGATTAGTCGTCGACTGGATCAAAAAGAAGAAAAAACATACACTCGACACTCATCCAATGACAAAGCATGTCTGAAGTACCGAATGTTGTCATTGACCTTCGTAAACGGCAATCTGCGAGGAATCACGCCCACGGAGCTGACCGTGTCCCTAACACGTTTCGGGGTAAGTCCACAGCTAATATTCTTCGAAGTTCGAACTTACCAAACACCCACAAATTCAATATCGACGTTGATGGAAAACGCCTTTTTGAAGGCTGTACTCTGACGCCATCCAAGGTCATCGTCTCTGGAATACATGTTGTACGCAAAGGGAACCTGCTGATGATTGCATCGAGGCAGCAGACCGACTTTGTGGATCCTACATGATAGAAAGCGATTGAGCATGTGAAAATCGAAGGGATACACGCCAAGACCTACATCCCAGCCAGTGCACGGGCAGTATAAGCACCTCTAGAGAACCCAAAAATACAAATCTTATCACCCGCTTCATCTACACGTCGTAGACCGGTTCAGTATGTAAGGATTGAATTAAGGAAATTCCACGTACAGTTTTGCATCAAGAACTCGTAACCGCCTAGAATTTGTCGTGTGAATCTCGTGAAGTCCAAGGGAAGAGACGCTTACCCATCACATGTGCATTTAGATGATTTCCCACCATCATGTCGATGGTCTTCGATAGCTTGGCCATGAGTGGAGTCGCTATTTCAGGAATAGTATAGGTGCCTATTCCAGCCTACCAAAAGGTTAGGCACTTCGAGTCCCAGGGAGCATGCAACCGACCTGGTAATAAACCATCTGTTGAGAGGGGTCATCCTTCTTTAACATGGAAAATAATTGAATGATGTTCGAGTTCTGTAGATCGTGGATCATGAAATGAACAAAGTGCGGATATTCCAAGGCGAACTTACGTCTGAATCGAACTGGTCGCCCGTGCCATCGAAACAGAGGACTATTGTGCGGTGAGTGTGAACTGGAGGTATCACATCATCCGTAGCGTCCATCGAAACGCCATTGGTAAAAGTCAAGGGCGAGATCAACGGCCTGTCAGACGAGGAGGCAGTGGGAGACGCGGGATCCGCCATAGTGGGGACAGAAGCTGGGGGAAGCTGGTTAACCCACTCATCATGCCCAGTCCTTTAAGTGCCGTTTAATAATCGTGGAACCAACAACTCTAATTGGACCCGAATAACCTTACTTGGCATGCCAAATCGGACGTGGCCCAGGCTTATGGCCGGTTTTCCCACCAACACGGGACCAAAAAAGTTCGGCGCTGATCATGGGTCACCGGGTACCGGTCGGCGACCATCGAGAAGAACGTTAATCGTGCTCCGCGGTACCCTCGACGCCAGACGAACGTGTTGACCGATCCCGACTCCTGGAAACACAGTCGAAGACAATCATTACAACAATCTGTAGCGTCCAAGTGTCAGACTTAGAGCCAAGCGTATCATTACTGGCGGTGTGAGGCGGTTCCGACGTTCGCCGCAAATACATTGCCACTTTCAGGTTCCTGTGGCTGCCGATTTAGGTACCTTACGCCGTTCTGGCCAGGGTTCGACCTTGTTTGCGTAAAAGTCTTGCACTGGCCCGGATGTTGACACCCACGGGAGAAACTATGGCATCGGCCCGACTGTGAAGCGTGACAGAAGCTATGCATGCCATCTACACCTGACCTCTCCTCCGTCGATCTGGGATCCCGGGAGTTTGGTAGTACCCGGACGCCGACAACCCGAGTTACTGCGACTAACGGAGCCGTAAACGAGCAAGAGCATCGCTGAAAATCTGAGGGGACCAGTAACGTTACGAGAACATTCATTTGTCGTGTGCTTGACCCGATGGCCGCTGTTGTGGAGCAACTTGAGTATTGCAACACGCGAGCGCCGGCTCCACAATCTTATTCTTAGATCGTACTATGTATAACCGGCGTAAATATGGGTATAGCACGGAGCGGCAAGCCTGAGGGGAGCATCGCTGGGTCTTATGAGAAGAGTCCTAACATAAAAATTACATATTGACGGAAAAAGCCCTCTTGGATCAACTCAAGAACGTGTCAATCCTTCTTGAGATAAATTCAATATCTGGTGAATGGACAGACGAACCAGCTGGAAAAGTTAGCCAACCTGTCGACCCGGGAATGACAGTTGCGGACTCACCAAAGTGGCCCCATAAAGAGTCGATGACCTGCAGCTCTCCGTGGGGTAAAAGGGATACCTCCATTTGACTCTCTTCGACCTACATTCTTCACATTAAGAAAGAGACGTTCGATGTGTCAAGATCGCAAACCTTGAAGAGTGGGTCGGTTTTCGAGGGCATAAGCAGCACCTTTGCACGAATACTCCTCAGAGTCTCTTCCAAGTCTCCTCGGTGGAACACTTGAGAGACATCACCCCGCTGCCAGGTCTCCAAGAGGGCAAGTAGGTCGTTTGCATCCCAGAATTGTAGCCAGTAAGATTCTGATTGTTCGATGAAGAATGACTCCGCAGTCGAGTATCTAGCAAAGTCACCTTCAATGTATAACTCGTAAGGCGGCAGGTAAAATGCTCACGCTCCGTTCATCGTGTATAAATGTTCTCGATAGAACTGATAAGATGCATCTCAGTACACCATTGGCAACAACTCTGGTTCTCAAACTCACCGAAGGGTCGTAAGCCCAAGCAAAGAGTGACCTTCCAAACGCTCGAATCCCATGTCGCGGGGTTGATTTGTATTCACCACCATGGAAGTCTTTTGAAGCAATCATAGCATACTTGGGCCCTTCTATGATGCTGTCATTCGGTTGCACGATGCAATCAATAACTTCGTCACATAAAAAAGGTTCAGTTCAAACCATCTGTTATGTATACTGGTTCGTGCAGCGGAGCAAATCGCAATGACTCTCTCGACGAGGCAGGGGTACATGGCTGCCCAGTGATAAGCCTGCGAAACATATTCCGGTCACAATGCCCGTTGGGGTGGCCATGTACGCATACCTGCTGTCCGCCCATAGAATACCCGATAACACAATGAACTTTCTTGACACCGAGAGCCTCCACAACGGCTTTCTGAGCACGCCTGATGAAACATCAGTCAATTGGGAACGAGCTGAAAACAAGGACCTACACGTTGTCTTCGTAGGAACAGTAAGGGAAGCGAGGACCATCGAATGGAGCAGGCTAATCAATTACCCTTAGCGTACTATTTACCTCGTGAGGAAGTATGCGCACCGTGTTGGACGGTGACGACGACTAGATAAAAATGTGAACCCGCAAGATCGAAAATTCTGCATCTTCGACCTTACCTCTCCGTTACCAAAAGTAGCAAAAACTACAACAAAATATTTCCGGGGATCCAACACCTTGTTCTCGCCCAAGAGATGAGCCTCGGCTAGACAAACCAACATTGACATTGTGGGGACATGGAAGTAGTTTGAGAGCTTACAGGAAAGTGCCAGGCGAGCACCATAACATGTAGGCACAAGAATGCAAGGGTTAGCGGGATCACCGTATACCTGATAAGCAGTGAATGCATTGGGGAGAGTACCACCCGCGACTCTGAACTCTCCATGAAGGTGGATGCTCACGGAAGCATTCAACGCCATTTAGTAAAGGACGGGAGGGGACTGCGACCAGACATCGTTTCCTAGTATACTTATATACGCAATGGAATATGACTTATGACGAGATTGTGACTTACGAAGGGAAAAAAACGACGGGCCGATGAATAAACGGCGAGGGTGCGCTGCCAACTGTCAGAGTGTGGGGCTTTCGTGGGGGCATCGGGAATCGCCCTCTGAGCCGACGCCTGGACCGCTTAAAACTGAACCACCGTGACTGCACCTTATAATAAGTGTTCGACGACGCGCCTGGGAAATGGAGACATTTGTACGCACCATGCAACGATCATGATTTGGGTCTGAGTTCGTGCCAACCAGCCCTGGACCATTTACAAGACAAAGAAACAGGTAGCCGACAGTAGCCAATGATCAGGACTGTTGAACCTGCCAGGATTCAAGACCACCCAGTCCGCAGGGCCTCCAGATCCGATCAGTGGCTTCGACTTGGCCTCGACCCTTTCAAAGATGGATGGCGCGCATGATGCATTCCAGCAGGTCAATGAGCCTGAGCCACCTGCCATAAAGCAACTTTGCCAAAATTTTATCTGTGATCCGAGGCATTAGTGCGGGCTTTGCCGAGCTGACACTATCCTTCAACCATTGACAAAGATAAGTCATGCATATGACCAGTAGCCCAGAAGCAAATGCCCCGGTGCAGAAAGAGCGCAAGAAGCCGGGCCGGGTGCCCACGTCTTGCGCCGAATGTAGACGGTATGCCTGCTTTGCTACTCTGGAGTGGTAATGCGTTCATACATTGCCATCCTGCTTGCCATTGGACAGCCTTAAGCTTCGTTGTGACCGCAAGGTTTTTTCTCCGTTCTGACTTGCATCAAAGTTGATGCGGACTTGGGCTTGCTCTAGGTTCCTTGCGAGAACTGTTTTAAACGTGGATGTGGATCCATATGTCCCACCGGTAATGACACAGTATTCAGAATTCTGGTTCACACTCAAGTCTCCTCGAAGGATCCTTGACCACGGGGAAAGGCAATCGGTAGGTGTCTTTACCCTCCTACACTGGAATACTACTCAACACACCATCGTCAGCTTGGTCCTCGCAAGCACCGTGGAATTACACAACAAGATCGAATCGATGTCTACACACATTCGCGAGCTTGAGGAGGCCCTTGCTAAAAAATCTGACGACCCACACCCTTTATTTTCGGGTACCGTCACACTCGCTTCCCAAAGTAGCTCGGAGAAAGCGTCATCGCACTCAACTCGGGTCGGGGCTTCTTCGAGCGAGCCTGAAACTGACCTTTTCATCGATGCATTTGGTATTTCAAACTAGCATCTTGCAGTTTGGTATGATGACACGCCCACCAGGAACACTGACAATCGGCACCCGTGGCGAAACTAGCTTCATGAGTAGTACAGCCCGATCGGAGGTATGCTTCACAATCCACTGCAACCTCGGATAACGCATTTCTTGCACCCTTCTAGTATCTCGTCGGGGTAATTCTGATCCCTGCATCTTCTTATAGTATCTTATCGAATGAGCCTGCTATTTAGCGTCCGCTCCGGAAAGCACCAACGTGGGCGACACTGGTGCAGAATTCACGTCTCCCAGCACGTGTGATAAATGCTTCGATGCTCGAACATGACGTCACTCCTGTTGACAATGAGTTACGGGAACTTGTCATGGGCCACCGCCCACCGTTGTCGGAAGCCATCCGGTTGTGTGAGATATATATGGATTGGGGGAAAACATTGTTCGTTGTCCATATTTTCCCTTTTACAGGGAGAGTTGACAATCTTGCCAGATGGACTCCACTCTCGCGCCACGAGTTGCTTGAGGAAATTGTGGGGAGTGTCTATGGTGCAGAGTGGGTAGGCTGACTTCCTGGCGTTTCGTGAACTCAATCTTCCTCGCAGCTCCTACGAATCAATACCAGGCCCTCATGCCCTATCGCTTCTCTTTAGCATTTTGGCTCTTGCGTCTCTCTTTGATCTCGGTCGGCCCCCTTACAGCATCGAAGCTTATGAGTATTACATATTATCCCGCGTAGCGCTGGAGTTTAGTTCGCCCTGCGCTACCGCCACCCTACAGACGGTCTTTGCACTGGTACGTCGATTCTCAAAGCGCGATGGCAGTATGATCGCAACACCAGTGGGACAGGCGAATAATATCCAATGGCTTGATTTAAGTAACCTACAAATGGACCCTAGTTGGACCTACACTCTCGCTGGCCTAGGGGTCAGGCTTGCATACCGAGTGAGTGCTTCCTGAACTATCTCAAATGTGCACTCATCCCCGTGTAGATGGGACTCCGTATGTTTCTCCACAATTTATCCTGGCCCCACCGTCTTACACATACAAAGACCTTCATAGTGCACGCTTTCGGCTCGAGAGGAGTGTCGTCCAGAAGCGGAGCACCCTCTTCTGGCAAATATTTCTGATGGACACCTTACTCGTAAGCGTGCCACCCTTCCTCTTGTCTGGGGTATACTCACACACGACCCCAGAGCTTTTACGCCGGACGACCTCCAAATGTCTCGCTAGACTGGATAGACGCGCCATACCCTACCGACGAATTCCCAGAGAAGAACGACCAGGGAGAGTTAGAGATGAGCTGTGAGCATGATTCTGTCTTTAGGTGCAGGACATGTAAAATTTGTCATTGACAGGGCGTTCTTGGTCCTGGAGGTTCTCGAAACTGTTGCATGAAGTATTGGTCGCTGCATTTGGTGCGAAAATCCCGTCATACAGCACGATCTTGGAACTTGATCGGAAGATTCGTGATTTTCCGATTCCTTCCCACCTACAGATTCGGTGTACAAGTGACACTCGACCCGGACCTCAAGTTATCTTGCAGCAGCTCCTCGTTCTCACGATGAAGGAGTCTGGTAAGTAATCTCTTGTACGTATTTCCTGGTCCGTGTGCTCATCCCATTCTTTCAGTACTCCTCAACATCCACAGACGTTATTTCTCACAGGCGTTGCAAGATTCACCCAGCGACCCGCTGAAACACAAATATGGTCCTTCTGTCATGGCCATGTATCGGTCCGCCTGGCGGCTGATCGTCGGCCATTCGTCTGGAGTCAATTATATTCCAGATGTTGCAGCGCGGATACCGATCTTTTGGTCCCAGGCACTTTCTGCAGCTGTACGCCTAACAAAGCATGACCACGCAACTTGTAATGTCTGATAGTGTTTCCTCTAGATCGTTATGTGTATGATTGTGACCCGAGCACCCGATTCAAACATGGCCGCGTCATCGCTGCATGAGATCAACGTGGTGTACGAGGTGTTTAAGAAGGCGGCTCCGACCACCAGGATTGCCTCTGTCCTGGAGGTGTGTTCCTTCCACCCCTTTATATGGAGATCTCTAACACGACACTTAGGAACATATCGAGAAGGTATGGCGCAAAAGCCACGAGAATGTCCACCACCCCCGCTCGGAGTGTATCTTGCCCCGAGCAGAGCTTGATAGGGTGGGAGGTGGTTCGACAAGTCTCATTTCAGAGGCCACCACTGTGTCTCCGCTTTCGACCTGTCCCTGTGCACCAAAACCCTTCTCGAACCAGAGCAGCGACACGGATCCATGCGTTTCCGATTCTTCATCTGACCTCTGGTCGTCGAACATCCATCCCAGGATCATGCAGGACATGCGGAGCTTCGATGGGTTCCAAGTATCGTCCACTGCCACGGGTGGGCTCGACTACGCTCCTCCCGAACAATTCTCGCAATCGATGATGGATACACAGTTCAGTGACTTCTGTGTCGAAGCGGAGACTAGCAATGCACAAGAAGCCTTGAACACGTTTTACCCGGCTCAGCCACAGCCGTTCCATCCGTACCCTGGAGGGGTGCACTCACCCGAGAGTGCTGTGTTGGACTCGGCTTGGCAGAGTTTCATGGAGCAACTTGGGTTTTGATGTTGGGCGGATTTCGTGTCGTGATGTCATGCTAGTCTCAATGCCCGGCTTTCCTCTGCTTTCGCTCACTGAATATGCTTTATTGCTTGTAGATGCGTTTAAAATCGAGTCATTATTGTGTATTATACTTGATCACGACGTCAATTCAAAATGCCTGTGTGCTCTCCATTGAACACTCGAGAACTTCGTCCAATGTGCTCGCTTTGGGTGATTACTGTACTGTACCTTGCTTGCAGAGCGAGGTCCATGATTGGTTAAACTGCAGATCGTCAACACGCACAAATATGGATATATTTGGTGATAGGTTCGAGAATCTGGAAGCATGGATCCCGATCCGGAATTCACCGTTTTCCACGTTTCGTGTCGTGAGACCGACTTGCTGTCAAGTCACCGTGCGAGTTCAGGGGTTACTAGACCACCACGCGCCAAGTACGTGCAAGGGACGTACTACCCGCCACGGTGCTGAACGTTACATAACGCGTTAACTTCCAGAGATACTACCAATGACCGATGTCAGATCGATGAGTCGTGACAGTGATGCGGCGGCATGAACTTGAAATCAACGTTATCGTGATGGTGCGCAGCCACATTGCACTGATGGGCGCTCTAGTAACCCTTGTGGAAACGAATAAGCTGCTGGTTCAACATTTCCTGCGAGACAAAGCGAGGCCATTTCCTTCTCCAAATTAGCCATTATAGATGTCAGCTAGGAACCTGGTGGTCTGCATCGATGGGACGTCAAACAAGTTTGGTCGAAGGGTGACTGTTGATTGCCATCTGGGTCTCCACAGCTAACGAATCTACGCGCAGAATACGAACGTCGTGAAGTTATACAGGCAGATCGATTTGGACGCGGAAACCGGTTCTGACGGGCCCCAGCAGCGCGCATATTATTCCAGCGGGATAGGTACACATGCTAAAAATTTACCTTTGCTCCATCGTGTGGAGAAAGTGATATCTGATTGGTTTGACATGGCTCTTGCTTGGTTGGTTCCCCGTGCACGTCTCTACTGAGAACTCGTCGAATTGATCGTACAGGAATGTGGAGGAAAATGTCAAGGATGCCTACGGCTGGTTAGCACGAAACTATCAGCGGGGGGACAGGATATACTTGTTTGGTGCCTTCGGATCTACTTTCATACCGGCTAATTCTAACGAATGGCTGCAGGTTTCTCTCGAGGGGCATATCAAGTGCGGGTACTTGCTAGTTTGGTCCACGAGGTGCTCGATTACTTAGTCATAATGGTGGTGATCGATGGATTTACATTTATGGTAGGTTGGTCTCATAAGGACTCCGACGGAGAAACAAATCGAGATGTAAGTAAATTTGTTGGCATTCTGAGTGCAATGCTCCACAAGATGTTCGCACAGGGCATTTGGCCATTACCGGTGTATCCACCCTCACAGACCAGAGACGAGAGAGATGGCAACGGAATTCAAGAAGACCTACTGCTGGCAGGGCGTGAGGATCCATTTTGTGGGGGTCTGGTGCGAAAGATCCTGTTGTCAGTGGTATCAAAGGCTGACATTCATCAGGGACACGGTGTCTTCCGTGGGTCTTATCAAAGGAGATGTCTTTGTTTCAACTTCTGCATCTGTTACAAATGCCTCACATTTCCGACACGCGCTCGCGCTCGATGAACGTCGAGTCAAGTTCATGCCGGAGTACTTCTGGGAAATGAATGCTCATCGTAACAACATGCTGCGGCCGAATGCGGATGGTGACATCAAAGAAGTCTGGTTTTCAGGATGCCATGCTGACGTGTATGTAATATATCAATCTATACTGGCTCACAAACATGATATGTCCCGGCTTACAGGGGCGGGGTTAGTCGACTGGGGCAACCTTACCATGCCGGCAATGTTTCGCTCTCGTGGATGCAAGACGAAGCTTCTGAACACGGTTTAAGATTGAAGCCAGAAATTTTGGCCTGTACTCCGGAGGACGTCCGCTCCGGCAGAAGCAATTCACTGAAATTTGGGTGGATGCTGCTCGAGATCATGTTTCCCTTCCGTCACCAAGTATTATTCAGCGGTGCTGGTAAAAACAAGCTTAAGTAACACATTCTCGCAAATTCCATTTCATGATTGATTAATGACTGTCTGCAGGTGGCATTGGTTCAGACCCCGTCGCATTATTCCTGGCCAACGTATCCATTTTTCTGTGTGGTGTGGGGATGCGTATAGACCTCATGCGACTTTGGGGAATGGCATAGGGATCCCGACCATGCTAGAACAATCCTCTGAGCGAACAATACGCAATCAACCATTGGAGACCGAACTCTCTTACGGGACGATGCCGACGGGTCGGATAACGGTGTTGGCTTGGATTCAACGTTATGCCGCTCACGAATTGGGGGTTTTAGTTAAGTGCGGTCAGTCTTGTCGTCACTATACTTCTTCATCCTGTCTTATGCAATCTATGGAAGGACTAGAAAACCATAATGTCTCAGACAGAGTTAAGTGGTTGAATCACATTGAAGATCGGTCGGATTTTGAGAAGTTTATTGCTATCATCGCTTACATTTTTACTTGTGAGCAGTATTTGTAAGTTGCCATGGGTCCCGACTGATAGTACAGCCCCTGCAGTCAACCTCACTGTTAAAGATGGGACCGAAGTTGTGAGGCTAATTGGTGCTGCTAAACAATGTCTCCAGCCCATTTTGTCTGTGTCTGGGCATCCAGATCTTGCTAGAGCACTCTCTCTTTTACCGCATCTGACAACGGACCAAACTCTCCGAGAAGAGATCATTGTCAGTTCTGGGGTGTCCTCAGCTCTCGTTCGTATGTTAGAGTGGTCTATAAAGAGTCAAAGTGACAATACCTTGTTGGTTGTGGATTCCATATGCCACTTTCTGCAAACGAAGGAAGGTGGGTGTGGTTCGTTCCGTATCAAGCATGTCTTCATCTCTTGTTCAGCTGAACTACAAGACGCAATGGTGGCTCAGCTGACAGCTGAGCCTGTGTCTGACGGGACCAGCGGGTTAGTCATGCTTTCAAGGTTGTTGGGAACAAATGGTAATTTGTGTTGTTTGTCATTCGCTCCATTGACGTGTATTGTATAGATCCTAGCCTAGTATTGGCTGCCCTTCGAATTATTGTTCTCCTTGCTAGGAACAAACATGGTGTCTTTTTTAATACATTTACCAAAACTTGTTGATTCTAATGATCTATTCAAATTTCCAACAGGAGACCATGTGCGTCAGACGTTGAAGCCTAAGGTTCGGAAGTTGGCAAAACAAGGAAAAGGTTTTATCGGTTCGATGGCTGTGTCTGCCTTCGAAGTATTGCGTGAGCAGGGTGCCAGTGAGTAACGCTCATATTGTGTCATGCCAACTCCCTTACGGATGGTGCAGATGAACATGCGCGTGACCTCAGGTTTTCCAACATCTTGGCGCACCTCGGTGGCAGTCTGATGTTGGACGTAGAAGGGAACACGGATTCTTCTCTTGCTGATTGTGGTGATTGCCCCCCCTTGGCCATCGATGGTAGGTAACATGTAACACGCATCATTCTTCGTGCAGTTCCCTTGACTAGCTTGTGCTAGATTCTCAGATCGATGAACGAATCACTCAGAAAATACTTTTGGCTACTAGGTCGTACTATACTGGTAGACGTACGGCTGCGACCCTCACATTCTTGAAACTATGTAGATGTGGGTCCCATACAGTCTCATCTGAGGAGCTCACCTGACACCAGTGGTTGTGTATCAGATCCAGGGGTACGACGGCATTTATTGAATCAGCAGGCCTTGGACAACTTTATTAGGCAGCTGCGGGGAAAGGAGACCTCGCTGCTGGCAGCATATGCACTAATGACATGTTTGAAGTATGGTGAGTCGCCTTATCCCCTTCAGAGAGTCATAGAATCGGCTTGGTTGAAGAATAGATTAGGTATGTGGGGGTCTAGCGATCTCAGTGTCAACGGAACTCTGGCAAAGATTGTTGAGCCTATCGTCACAATGCTCAGGAAAGGCTGGTTTGATGATGCAGTGGGCCTGGTCTTGGCTTTGAGATATTCCGTCATCTCATGAAACATGGTAATATCCTCTGGATCCTGTCTAATTCAACCTGTATGCTGATATGTCGGAGTCAGACACGCTGAAGCGAGCCATTGAAAATGAAATTTACGATGCATTGAAAAAGAAGCTTGTTTGTGAACGCGATGGGATTCGGACGAGCTTGCTCTGTATCGAAATCCTTGGTATGTTTGATTGGATTGTTTCCATGTATGTTACTGAAACATGTGCAGAAGACAGCGGGGCGGTCTCAACGAGTCTTGCAGAATCTGATGACTCGAATTTGTCAACGTATGGGACGTCCCACAGCTCGGAACCGCCAAGCATCGTGACGCGTCTCCTGAACGATAGTTTGGAGTGCTTGAAGAATCAACCTTGGATGAATCAGAGAAAATGTATCAAGATTCTATCCGCGTTGTCCCAGACCGGTAGGCAGCGTCTCCCGCTCTCCAGTCCGTGGCATTGACAGTGTTGCCAGCGGCTGGTGAGGAGGCTATCCGCTCGCGTATAGACGAGGTATTGGGAATGCTCCTCCCGGAATATCACTGGACAGACGAGAACCCTACCGTGCCAAGGGACTACTTCGTACCAAGCCCTCGTCCTGTACCGCCTTCCAGAATGTTAGGTCCTTCCTATGCATTGTACTTGTTGTCCAGGAACGGTAAGTTTTGAAACTTGCTGCCTTATGATATCTAACCCCTCATCCTTAGAGTCACTACGCGATCGAATTCGACAGTCCAAGAGATATTCTACTCTGAAGGGCCGATATCTCTCTGGGTCGCTTGTTAATGGCCCAGACACACCTCCTTTGCAAGTCAAAACTCCTAATAAAAGTAAGTACTTCCCGCACTGCCAGTGTTCAAGACAATCTCTCCATCCCCACTGACCGATAGTGATAATGTACAGGTGACGTCTTGGTTATGATAGCCAGGATGATCAAGGTTGTAGACGAAGGATTCTCATATGATGGCATCGGCCCGATTCCAGAACCACCCCCGGTGGTGATCCGGCACATATCAAACTTAAGCATATTGCTTCGTGACAGTGCGGTCCGCGCTCTGCAAGTCTTACCCGGTCTTGCCATCGGGTTCGTTCATGGGACAACAACCGTCATTTCGCGAGGTGCCGATAAGTAGACCATTCCTCGTTAATGCTGCGAAACCAAGATGGCACTGACAACGTGTGCTAGGTTTCGTCGGGGGACAGCCACATATGCTCACCATATACAAGAGGTCCCGCGCTCGCATTCGCGAGCCCTTGAGCTGGACATGGTCGTTCCTTCCCGTCAAAATGAAGGCTTTCCTTTTTTTCCCCACACAACCTTACGTCCCACCTGCCCCGCACGGTCTGTGGGGTTCTGTCTCGCAACCGCCACATTTGGATAATGAGCAAGAGTTTGTTGACGTGCCAAGATATCACCCCCAAGAGACAGTGCTTCCAGACCAAGTGACCCGATTTACTACCCCAGCCCCCCCTGTAATCCACAGCGAATTACACGACACTCGGCCTCGGCCTCCAGGAATCAGCCATGATCAGATCATAGAATTCCCTCGGGAAACAAGATCAGTAGTCATGGTGCGTGTGCTGGATCCATTCTAAATTCTCTGCCAAACACGATGTTTCTCAGCCTGCGAGACCTGACCCAGCTGGGATTGAACCGAGCCTCTACGGAGGAAGACAGATGCATGCAGTACATACATCCGATTCACCATTCATTCCTTCGGAACACTTAGCCCACCGGCATACCAGTCACGCGCACGATACATATCTCCGCCACACCCCATAGGACAGACTTCTTATACGTCGTAGTCGCCCGTTAGAACGTGGTCCAGTTCTGTTCGACCACTTCGGGCCGCCGTCGCCCACGGCAGGCTTCCATGAGCACTTTTTTTTTCTTCCAACGATCATGCCAACAACTCGGGGCACACTGTCAGCGTTTGATGATAGTGGCCGCTGTCTGGATTACGTCTGGATGTACCTTCATCCCAACAACTACTTACACCACCTTGCGGTATGTATTTCAGTCTAGTTGCAAAGTCTCTGCAGTGGCTTGGCGACCTTGGCAAAAGAAGGCTAGTCATGAAATCTGTGAGGAACCCAGATTCTGGGGCTCCTCCGGGCAACGGCATACTGATGGGAGAGGACGAGGTGGTGGTGATCGAAAAAGAAGAGCGGGGTGTGAATGCCATCACAAAAGGACGTTTCGATTTCGAGCCGGATTCAAAACACGGCCCGATAAGGATCCCTCTTTGCCCAGATCATCCACGTTCCTCGGCTCGCTCGGCGTGTCATGGGGGTACTATAACACTTACTTACTTATCCTCGCTGGTGAAGGAGAAGATACGGATGCATTTACTCATTCAGAAGCTTGGAAACCCGGAGATGCTTCCTTTCGCCCTGACTCGGATACGAGGACGACGGCGGCAGTGAGTGATCACTTGTCTGCTGCTGCTCCATCAGTGGTCAAGGCCCAGAAGAGGACTCCAAGGTTCGTGTCAGGATCCTCCGCTCGTGTCTCCAAAACGATGCACCCATATGGAGGCGGTGGTGGGAGAAGATCGCCTGAGCATCGATGACGGATCCGACTCGTTACTCTACTTGGCGGAAGAAAACAAGGACCTGGCGCCTTCCGAGCTGGACAGAACGCTCTTCAAGTTGAAACAGTTGCTTGAAAATGCGGGTGCGGCGTTTAAAGGCTATTTCAGTGTTCGTGATATATTTCCTGACGATTCTAGCACAAGGTTGAAGGACGATCAATTGATTATTTCACCTATAACTCCCTATGTATGTACGTATTACAAAAATGAGACTACCTGTTATCGGAAAGGTGTCAACGCACATGTACTAGCATCGTAAGAATGTAAGTCGCGTTCGTGTTACTATTTTTTGTGTACAGATAGCATTTTTTGGACCATAACTCGGAAGCCAAGGAGGAAGATAATCAAAAACACCTGCTCCACTAGAAACTCACGCTGAACACCGTGTTTGAACTTGAGGGCAAGAACCAGTTGTTGATGATAGCATTCACGGGATCTACGGACCGCATGAGCACAGCAACGGGCGAGCGCCTTGGGGACTGACCATCCACTCCGGCGCCCATCCCCACCGGATCCTCATCCTCAGATTCTTCGTCCTCCCAGCCGTCCTCAAACCCATCCTCCATGTCCTCGCCCACGACCGGGAATACCATCACGTCAGGTAGTTCGTGGATGCCGACACCGTGTGCATGCGCATGATGGGCTGTGTCCCACACACTGCTTGCGCGTAATGGCTGGTAGGTAAAGTAGATTGCATCGTGTGTGATCTGCAAGCAAGAGATGAAAGAGAGCGAGCGCTCGTCGTCGAACTCGGACAGCCGGCAGACGGACACGCCCGGTTCGGGTGGGCGGTCGGTGGTAAGGGGGTTGAAGTCGAAGTCAGGAGAGATGAGATATATACCTTTGCTCTAGAAAACAAGGAAAGGGGAGAGCGGGATATAGGTTGGAGTACACGTGGCGCGGATATCGCACTGCACACTTACCGTAGCGATGGCCAGTTTGCCATTTCGGTTACCCACTGCGAGATACTGTGACATCTCTCTGTCGCTTGCAAATGGTTGGAAATTGAGGGTAATGGCGATGTCCCGATGATGGACAGCGTTCGATCCGGCAAATAGGCGCCGAAAATCAGGGAGAATGACTAGTCTGCCGTGTGATGTAAGAACAGCAAGATCATTCCCTGATGCCGATACATGGCCTGAAAACAAACATCGTCGGCGATCTCCAACCTCGTAGCTCGAAAGCGGAAGTGCATACATGCCAAGAACTCGCCGTGGATAGAGCCAGGAGAGTGCTGGTTGTGAAGGAGCATTTGGGGATGTACAACGGATGATAATAAACCACGAGTTTGTGGTAGTACGTCCCACGTTGCACTGGATAGCTCCATAGTAGACAGCTGGTACAGCAACGCTCCACCTTCCCTCGCGAAGATACGCAATCCACGCCCGCCACAGATAAAGGCATATAGGTCATTGACTTCAACGTAATTGATAGCGGCTAATGGCAAGTTGTGGTGCTCTCGCTGGATATCCCGAATGACCGAAACGAGCCGCGACCTCGGGACATCCCAGAGATACGCATTGTCCGTTGCCGCGGCCAGCAGGGTTGGGTACGAAAAACGGAATGCACGAGTGTTTTCTGGCATGCGAAGAAGAGCCCAGGCAGTAAAGCAACCCCGGCAACTTTCTGCTGAATGAAAAGTTTCCGCGGCTTGCGTGGATGCTTCGAGCATTTTTTTGTCTGGAGGAAAAGCTTCTGGACGCTGATCGCGGTTTGCATCGACGGTACGTCGCCAGACCTCCTTGCAATTGTCGCGTCGATTGAAAATGATGTAACCTCGGTCATATTCACAATGCGCGTAATTGACAGCATGGGTCTGGAGATGAATCGTATCAGAAATCGGGGCTCGAGGAGAATGCTAGATTCTTGGCCTGACCGGAGGAAGTGTCCACAAGACGCGATTGCTTTTGATGTCACACACGAAAAGGCCGCCCATCTGGCGGGTCGTAATGACGAAACCGAGTTCATAGTCGACTTTTATGCGATGAACAGAGGTTCTTGTTGCCGTCAATTCTCGAACAACAGAGGGCGCTTTGCCGCGCCAGCCTCTCTCGATTTCCAACTGTCTCCTGCCTGGAGATGAGTCGATCAGCGATAATCAGCATCCGACACGGAAAGCGAGCGGACAGTAGGCCTTCCAGCCGTCTGGGATCGAGCCTGCACGAAGTTGGATCTCGTCGATGAAACGGTGAAGTATTGCGGCATTTCTGTACACGGTGGGTTCGTTGGTCGCAATCAAGGTGTGCCAGTCGCGCGACACCAGAGTGGTAGAATACAATGAATGTAGCGGGAGGTACGATAACGTATGTAAAGCAATCTCTGCTGGCAATTGGTGCAACATCGCCAACGTGGATCAAGAACGAGCTTAGAGAGATTAATGATGACATGTTATTTATCATCACGTGACCATGCGCGGGCTTGTCACGTGATACACTTTATCGCACGTTCGTGGTCTTCTCAGCCTCTTCTGAGAAGCCTTTTAAATAGTACAGTGTTTCATGAGGCTCACGCAACTGTGATTTGGTCTTTCACTTTTCCGTTTCCTTCCGACTTCGTAGAGTCTGACCATGCCCTACCTGTCACAAACAGCTCTCAAAAACCTCAAACTATACGCCTACAAGGCTGTAGACGAGTATGTTTAGCCAGGTCGACACGAGCCACTCATTTTGACTACTCCACAGGTCTTTCCTATCCCGATACGTGCTTTCGCCCTATTGGAATTGGTTCATCACTCTTTGGCCACGGACAGTCGCGCCGAACACAGTACGCTCTCAATGCAATCATTCAGCACCAGCGGATCTGATATCCAGCGTAGATCACCCTTCTTGGACTCATGATAGTCGTGCTAAATGTGCTTACCTTGCTGATTTACGATCCGCTGTATTATACCGATAAGGATGGCCCAAATGGTCCTCCGCAGTGGATATATTTCACGTGCGCCTTCTTACCAGTCACAACGTTGGGATGTATTCATTTGAAGACGCAGGTGGGCCCTTGGACTCTTCATGTACCAGAGTTTCGATGCTGTGGATGGGTGAGTGGTGTTATCACTGATGAAAGTATTCTTCGACATCCAAGGATTTGAAGTAAGCAAGCCCGCCGGACTGCCATGGCTGGTCCGCTTGGTGAATTGTTTGATCATGGTATGCATCAACGTTCATCCAGCGTTTCCCCGGGCTGATCCCGATTGACTAGGTTGCGATGCCCTCAACACCACGGTATTGCAATACTCTTCGGACTTGCGACACAATTTTCATACCTTTTACAGTTGGAAGCTATTTTGGTCGGCAGAGCTCTCAATTTAGGTCGTTCGTGGTGGACTGTCGCATCGCAGGTTGCCACCCTTGCCAACTTTTACCTGACCACATGGGAAGAGCACCACACTGGGATACTGTATCTAGGACCATTTTCGGGGCCCGTTGAAGGCATTCTTATGATCGTACTCATCTACATCATTTCCGGAATCTTTGGTGAGTGCTCTGTTTATTGGATATTTTTCCAGACTCAGGGCCGTGTAGGACCTTCGTTTTGGGACCAGCGTCTCCTCACATTCACCCACCTGGACTATATACCTCAGGTCGTTGGAATTGTTCCTGACATTGGTCTCAACGAGGCTTTCATGGTATTTGGCGCCTTCGGCCTGGCTTTCAATATCGTGTCCAGGTATTATCATACCTTTTGAATGTGAAACGCCACTGACGCCACTGTAAGCTACCACAATGTCTACAAGGCGATGCGAGCCGCGGGCAGGTCTACCTTGAAGCCGTTAGTTTTCCTTCTTCCCTTCGTAGTATCGGCGGCGCTTCAGGTTCTATGGTTACTTAACCCACCATTCTACCATCCGAACATCATACATTCGCCTCTTTTCCTTCCTGTCATGTGTGCTTGGGGCTTGCAGTTTGCACACCATGTCGGACGGATGATATTGAGCCATCTAACAAGCACACCCTTCCCCTGGTGGAACTCTATGTGGATATGGAATGCACTCTGCGCCGTCGATGCCCATCTACCCGACCTACTTCACAGGTTTGCCGCCGTTTAGCTTGATATTGCATATTGTTCACGTTCTTTTAGATCACCTATCATCCAGTCCACACCGAGACGCACGGCAATATTTATTTACCTGACGCTGGCAATCTCGTTCTTCACGTACGCTCGCTTCTGTACCCTCGTGATCAAGGAAATCACGGAGTACCTTGGCATTGCGTGCTTCACGGTGCGTAAGAAGGATGCGGAGGGAATTTGGCGCGACACCCGCGATATCCGGCAAGATAGAATTTCCAAGCGTTTGTGAGATGTTGCATGAGGAGGTTTATGCCATAGATTGTCTCACAACGATACCATAGATCATCAAAATATACAATGTTTTTTCTGGTGGGGGATTTGTGAGGATTTACCATGGGAACGCAATTGCACTTCTACACTACTACGCCTATAGGCGCGAGACGAGATAAACATAACATTGACCCCGTAATGCTCCTGGGATCCAGCGTATCCTCAAAGCAGCTGAAATGAACAGCAGATCAAGAATTCTTCCGCACTGAGCGAGCCTGAATTCTCACTGGCGAGCGATCCCCATTGGAAGGCGTCTTGGTTGGATTCTTTTGACCAATAGTGATGATCACCGCTATTCAACTCAGAGGGCGCAAACTATCAAGGTTTCTGCTATGTTACGGGCTCGGCGATTGCAAGCCTCTGGGCTGGGATGGCTCATCGGACACTGCCAGGTAGGCAGGACCATGCCTAGCATCGTGTCAGTTCAGAGCGAATGGTCGCGCAAGCAAAACGAAGTGAACTGCAAGTCGTAAACGGCCCCATGTAACTGTAAGCGGCTACTTCCCCCCGAATGACCGCTCAGAGGCAGTGATTACCTTGCTTGACAAGGTTTCTCCCGCCCCCATGATCGTGGGAACAACTCACTGGGGAAACAGATTCTGTGTGCGAAAGGAACAGATTAATTAATTGGTGGAATCAGGGGTCCTTCCTTTTTTGTGTGTCAACTCACCAGTAGACGGTCAAGCAAGGTTTTTGCCGACACAAGTTAGTCTGGTGACCAGCCCGTCCAAAAGAGGCCAGCGCAAGGCAAGCCGTCGATAGTGGCCGCCGGAGGGTGCGATCCTAACTTCTGGTTCAAGAGGAGCAACTTCAATCGATCTCATCAATCATGACCCGTTGAGGCGAGAACACCTCGTCCGACAGGCGTCTTTCGTGAAGCCATCCCAAATGAACAAGTACCAAGCACATGTGCCTTCAATATGGTCATTCCTTGCCTGGACCTGACGATGGGAAACCTTGGTGAGATCACTTCTCCGTCGGAGTGCGAGGGCTATATAGGTCAAGTGATTGGTTGTAGGTAACGGGGAGCTAAACATTCAACGTGCACTCACCATGGATTTCCAGTTGCAAGAGCTACAGGTAAAATTCTCAGGTGTGGCCTATGGCGTCGCAGGCATTGCTGCTGTAATTATCGTCGTTGCAAGGCTGTCGCAGCGTCCCAACGTGAGTACAATGAGTAAGGTCACCCACACCACCGAGTTTTGACCTGCTTCGCTAGCTTGACGCATTCCCTACAGTTGGATCCATAGCTTGCTTGGTTCCTGGGGGGCTAGTTCCGAATTCCTGACCGACGGGGTTGATATTGTACAAGAAGGATACAAGAAGGCAAGTTTATGCTCTACGTTCTTTCACGCATGTCATCACGATGTTTCAGTACAAGTCTGCGCCACTCAAGGTTGCTGACAAGACCGGCTGGATGGTCATTCTGAGCAATCGCGAGCACATCGAAGAATTACGGAGAGCGCCAGACGACAAGCTTTCTTTCATGGAAGCTGCGAATGATGTGAACAATTGTCCTGTTCTTCTGGAATTGACTTGTATTGAATGTCATGGGCAGCGACTTAACACTCGTTATACGCTGGAAGACGAGATCCACGATAGCCCCTTTCATATTGCGGTCGCTCGCTCGCAGCTTACTCGGAATATTGAAACGATGTATCCTGAGATGAGAAACGAGATTGCTACAGCCTTTGATGAGGTTCTGGATTTCACAGGCTATGGTGGGGAGTCTACTTTGACGACAATTTTCCACGCATTGATCTCGGGAACATTCAGAATGGAGGAGTGCATCAGCATTAGGTGCCATCCGAAAGGTCGTCCGCAGGACTAGTAACAGACTATTCGTTGGCCTCCCATTGTATATGTTTTCTTCCTGCTCGTCCTTTCCTCGTGTTTCTCAATTCATTGTTCTAGACCGCAACCCAGATTGGATAGATCCCAACATCCACTACGCCATTGACATCGCCAAAACAGGTCAAACAGTTGGACTGTTCCCTGAGTTTATAAGGCCGTAGGTCCTCGGGTTCCCTGCTCGGGGTCTGGTTTTGTAACACCTGTCAATCTAGCTGCTTGGTTCTTCACGGCCATCGCTCGAGATACCATGCGCGGTGTGAAGCATCTTGGCCCAATAATCGAAGAACGACTGAAGTATTTGAATGAGTGTGAGGACAAGCGGGGGGAAATGCCTGTTTGTCGATTATTCTTCTCGATATGGAGGCGCTCATGGTTATCTTTACCAGAACGACCTTCTATCGTGGTTGATGGAGGAAGCAGTAGGTCCGCAGTTGTCGGTAAAGTCGTTGACAACGCGCGTGCTGCTCGTCAGCTTTACTGCCATTCTTGTGAGTACAGTCGTTATCAGGTCGCGTCTGGACCTGAAGCCCCGAACTGATCAACCTGTGCCAGACGACGTCCAATGTACGTCCGGATTAATATGGCAGTCCCAACTCAACCTACCCACATGCTTCGACGTAGAGCTTCACTCAGGCACTCTTTTACCTTGCGGCGGATCCTCAGTATATCCAACAGCTTCGCGAGGAAGTTGAAGCTGTCGTCAAGGAGGGGTGGTCGAAGGCTGCACTGGATAAGATGCGTAAAGTCGACAGCTTCCTCAGGGAGTGTCAACGTATGGAGGGACTGAGCGCTGGTGAGCGTCATATTGCCTTCGTTCACAAGGCAAGCGTCCTAAATACTCTACTTGTCAATGAGCATCGCTCGCATGGCCTTGAAAAACTTCACGTTCTTGGACGGAACCCCAGTGTATTCGATCCCTTCCGATTTGCTGACATGCATCAAGAGGACTCAGAGGGTGTCAAGTATCAATTGGTCTTGACTGCCGTCGAGTACCTGCCCTTTGGCTACGGTACACATGCGTGGTATAGGGGTTCTCGTTTCTTCTTTTTGTATGGACAGCTGAACGTCTGGTTGTCTGGATAGCCCTGGCCGTTTCTTCGCTGTGAGTGAGCTTAAATCCATGCTCGCGCATGTCGTCATGACATATGATATCAAGTTGGAGGACGGCGCGACGCGCCTAGGTAGTTTGCACTTTGGTACTAGGATCTCGCCCGATCCCCGTGCAAAAGTACTGTTCAGAAGGAGGGTCGACTGAGTGAGTGAGGACATGTGAGAAATGGAACATGTAGCGGTTCCAAACTCGCCGGATATTTCATGCTTTGATCATGTTTTCAACGAGACAGTCTGAGGGTTGGCTGACTGATCCCTCGTGTATCATCTTGGTCACTTTTCCTTTGGAGTAAATGGATCGATTTCGATTTCGAACCCCAAGTGACCCATTGGGGCACAAAGTAATAGCAATGATCTATGGTATGCAAAAGAAGAGTACAAACGTATCGAAATCCTCACAGCGACGTCTAAATGAGTCTACCACTCGACCAGCCCAGGTACGTCGGTGTCTGTTTGATCCAGTCAACGAGCTCCTCCCGCTTGACCTTCGTACCCTGGTCCGTCGCCTGCACCTTGACCTTTTTCCCATCGACGAACTCCCACTTTTGTTCCTTGACGATGACCAGGCCTTGCTTCAGCTCGTCACCGCCCAGCAGAACGTCAAACGGAACCTCATCCCTTTCCGCCGCCGCAAACTGTGCCGGCAATTTCGGTTTCCGCTTTGCCAGGAAATCTGTCTAAAGGCGACGTCAGCCACCCATTTGCCACACGTCGGAAGCGAGCCCACCTTGATCCCAGCCTCTCTCAGCTCCTGAGCCAGTCTGATCCGCTCCTCCAGCAGCCCATCACCCACAGCGATCACGTACGCCATCGTCTCCTTGCTCCGCATGCCCTTCTCTACCCACTTGGGCCATACGAGCGCGAATATCCGATCTAGCCCGATGCTGACACCGATACACGGACATTGAGCACCCTTCTTTCCCTCCCCTGCTGCTGCAGACGTGAAAGAGCCTACGAGGTTGTCGTATCGTCCACCAGCGGCGATGGAGCCGACGCCGACTTGGGATTCGTCTACCTCTTCTTCCTCCTCTACCTCTTCGGCTTTTGGTTTTTTGGTCTTCTTCGAAGTCGCGGGTGCGGGCGTGGGTGACGTTTCGGACAGCGTTGACGCAGGTCCGTTGGGGGTGAAACCGGGAGGTGCTGAAGCTGCTACAGTAGCCTCGTATATGATTCCAGTGTAGTAATCGAGACCGCGTGCCAGCGACATGTCGAATGAAATCTGTCGATCTGTAAGAACGACGTGCGATCAGGGATGCTAGATTCGGCACACTTTATCGAGGACTTTGTATGCTCCGAGGAGCGTGAACAAGAGTTCCATCTCGAGGATGCCGTCTTTTGCACTGCGATTGGACATCAATGTTTCATCGGACTTGAGTTGGTCTAGTAGAGGTGGTCCTCCTGTTTGGTTGCTAATCATCACCCAGAGAGTTGGTAGAGTTTTTGGGTGAATGACTGACCTTTGAGTTTGACATACTCTCCAATCTTGTCCGCGACTTCAGGGCTCAACCCTTTCTCGTCTGTCATCTCCTTCTTCACATCCGCCCAAGGTAGCTAGGGACGCAGAAGTTTGAGCAAACTGACCTAGAGCACGTCTTCATGCAGAGAGGCGTACCTTGTCAAGTTTGTCTACAGCAGAGGAGATCGCACGTATCTTCTCCGGTGGTACGCCGCATGTCTCGAAAATCCCATCTAATATTTTACGGTTATTAATCTGTTGCGCAGCATGTTCAACAGACACATGATACGACGTCACCACATGAAACATCTCACCTTGACCGTGAACTCGCCAACGTCCAGCCGTGTGAGAATCGTACAGAGTAAACCAACGATCTCCGCGTCTGGAATCATCTGATCCCACATGCCGACGATATCCAAATCCTAGCTCGACACGTCAGTGCCCGGTAGGAGCGGCACAATGCACAAACGTCGTACCGCCTGCATAAACTCTCTCATCCGTCCCTTGGACATGACAGGGTTATCCCTCCGATACACCTTTCCGACCTGCCAGAGTTTTCCTTGTATCGTCCCACCTGACATGGCCAGATATCGTGCGAGCGGGACGGTGTGATCGTACCTCAGTGCCAGTTGTTCCCCTCCTTGGTCCATGAGATCAAAGATGAGCTTCGAGTCCTCGCCGTACTTGTCCGTCAACACGTCCTTGCGCTCAAATACGGGCGTGTCCAGACAACTCCCTCCATACGATGTGAAGACATCCTTGACGATCCGCTCGATGTGCTCCCGACAAAACATCTCGGCGGGTCCATAATCTCGCGTACCCTAGGGGAGAAAAAGGCGAAAGAAGACAACGACGGGTTCAAAAGTCAGCCTCAAATCGACCACCACACACCAGATGCGGCCGGGCTCACCTTGGCGGTCTTGAGCAACAACCGGCCCTTTTTCTTCCCATCTTTGCTGTCGCTCGTCCCAGCGGCCCCCGAGCTCGCCCCCGCCTTCCCGATCGCACCAAGCGTTTTCTTGAGTTCGCCGAGTTTCTTTTTGGCAGCGTCGAGAGCGGTTGGGTCTGTGTTTTGTAGTCTGAGCTCGTTGACGAGCGCTGTTTGTTGTGTGATCTCTGCGGCGAGCGATTGGGCGGTGGACATTGCGCGTGTGCGGTGGTGGACGGACGCGAAACGGGTCGGCGATCGATAAACGCAAGTCCGGAGCAAGACACGAGTAGGGTTCATCAAATCTCACCGAAACGGATAAAATAGCCAAAGTCGGACTTGACTCGATATCGAGGACCCTGATCACCGCATACTTGCCATCTTATAAGTACACTAATACTGGAGTACGTCGTCCAATTATCGAAATTACTACCGTGAACAACAGCGCTCGTTCCGTCTCAGAATGTAATGCATCCTCACCGTCCTCGTCTACAGTTAACCGCGACAACGTCTCGTTGTCAGCGCTCATGAACTGCTCAACCACCTTGTCCATCCATTTCTTCCACACCCCGCGAGTAGCATTGTTGTATGGAAGGCATGCGTGCAGGATTCGGGGACGGCAATCTTGACCCTCTTGCGCGGAAGAGTGCGTAACATCGTGAAAAGCAAGAGACTCACCAAGACCGCCATCGTCGTCCTCGTCCCAACATAGAACCGATACATCTGCGGACTTCCAAGCGCCCGGAAGAGGGGCTTAGCTTGTATTTTCTCCGTGTCGAACGAGAAGAGGCAATAATTGTATGCCCACGATACGCCGAGAGAGACGATGAACATGATCTGGCCAAACAGGGTCTTCCGAGGAACGAGAAGAAGCTGGAGGATGAGCTGGGTGGTGAACAGGAAGAGACACGACGCCGATGGCAGAGTAGCTCTAGTGGAGACCGCGACGAAATCTGCCTTTCGTATGCAAGTCGGCGTCCGATTCGAAACGTGCTCTCGTGATAGCGTTCGAGCTCCCCCCCCCCCGCCCT